>JBAMBR010006553.1:0-23516 GCA_037044475.1 Zaprionus obscuricornis | reverse complement strand
TTAAATGAAACTTTTACAAGTTTCAATAATTTGATACAAAAACAACATACAAGTATAAAACTAATAAACTGAGAATCATCTTATTTCACCTAGATAAATTTAAAAGTGAGTGCGTTTGTGATGGCCAAATCAGACAGATAGTCGAGTTGATGTTCATTAAAACGAAATATGCATATATATAAATAAGTTTTACTTCCGACTTAATAACGCAGCATAATCTAACTAAGCTAAATAAGATTTAATTTTCCATATTTTTATTGTTGAATTTTTTTTGGACTTCCATAAATGTTTCTTTATCGTACATGCTGTATAGTGCATATATTGCAGATGGATTTTCTAATCGATAATAATTTAGACAAACACACGGACATCCATATTATACCCTCCCATCCTTTGTATTGGTTATATTAAAAGTAGTGCATTGTGAATAAGTCTATTTAGGTATCTTGTTAGTCTTGACATCCAAATAATGCATTCTTACTTTTCCTTTGTTTGCCTTCTGACATTTTTGTTCGCCTGTTCCATAATTTTTTATTTCTTCAAATTGACAATTTTTTTCTGTTCTCCCTTCCTTTACACCTCAATTTATAACAACTATAAACATGTGAAGAGAGAGAGAGAGGGAGAGATAGATAAAGATGAATTTCCAGGATACGTTGTACATAGTTTTCATCAAACGCAAATAAGAACAATTCGTAGGAGGAAGTTTCCTTTCCGTTGCGAGATGCACCTCACAATTTGCAGAGAATCAAACAAATATATGTGTAGATATGCAGTGTGTCTGTGAATATGACCAATTCCTTACTTACAATATATATACGTACGTACAATATATGTATGCAAGGCTACACTAACAACAACCCCCAAGTTTTAAAATTGCAGCTGCTGCCTATCCTCTACTCTCTTTATATGTACATACATATGTGTGCCCATACATACTATATTCATATGCAGGAAAAATGTTGTCTCTAAAATCAAGTACTCAGACACTGAGCTCTATTTTCAAATATTAAGTGCACTCAATATACACATTTATTCAATGAAGTAAAACCCTTTATCATTTCATCAATATCCCGTCTAGATTAATCATAACATAATTTATGTATATATTATCTATATATTTATACAATTAAATATTAATGAATATACATATGTATGTATGTCTAATAATGCTATAATATCCCTGCACTAGGTATAAGCATTTTACATATTATTATTTTATATTGTATTGTATATATTATTGGTTTAAATCCTCTAATTATATTAAGTAGCTACCATAAAAGCGATAAAACGATCCCTAAAAAATAAGCATTTGTGTAAAATCTTTTGTGTTTAATCCTGCATGGATGGAAAATCTTCGACGAGCCGAAGACAACTTATCCTTCTTATATAATATATTTTTCATACATATTGATATACATATGTATGTGCAAACATATAGTGTATTTGTTCTGAATTTATGCAAATATATGTAGAGATATGTCCATATGTAGTATATGTTTATGGCTGCATATATGAAAATGTGAATGGATTGGTTGCCGATAACAATTATTATGCATGTTCATGATCTACTCATAGCTAATATTCCAATGGGACCAATAATTATTAAATGTTAGATTTCATTATTTATGTACTTTAGGGAATTAAGTATATGTAAATACAACAACTTTTGAAGAATTCTAAGAATAATTTTTTTCTTATAAATTTATTAAATTCATAATTTACTTTGCGACACATCAATTTTATGGCAGTTACATATATTTACACTTGGGTAGAAGATAAAATACCAATTACCTTCACGGTGGCAGCAAATCAGTGACCTTTACTTAAGAAGAATAAGATGAACGTCAGTGTGAAACACCTGCTACAATTCTTTACTGCAAGTAACATGCCATACTGTAATGTTCAGGATGTGGCACAGTCAATTAACATTATAGGAACTTTTTCCACTCTATAGCGGCGACCTGGCTTGCTCGCCTACCTGTTTGATATATGTACATATGCTTATATGTATGTACATACATACATACATGTAGATTTGAATGTATGTACATACATACGTAAATATGTACATGTATATGTATGTATGTATCTGTGAATATCTGTGTCCAGACAAAAACTAGATAGGAGATTTTCATACACATGTGTGAAAAGAAAGCAAACTATACAATTTTGTAAATGATAAAAGAAAATGCGCCAACATTGTTGCCCTGCAAAAATTTATGATATCCTGCTAAATTATGTAACTTATCATCATGTATGTGGCATACGGCAAATGTGTATGCTTTGTTTATTGATTTTTCGGCGAGACAAGACATCTTCAAGGGCGGGTCAATGAGCCGGAATGTGTCCAAGGACACGACATGCTAACATTACCATAATAGCGCCCATTACCCATTGGAAAGTATCAGGCGCACTCGCGCCTTTTTTCAGTGTTGGCCAAATACCCAAAACATAAAAAATACTAGGCCTGTCAATCTACTGCTATACTCCTATATTGCGCCTACTACCCTTTTTCATAGCAGAAGCACCAGTCAAGTTTCAGCAACAGCGCAAAAAGTACTCGGTACTCAGACGTAAGCGAGCGCTCAGTTTTAACTTAGCACTGCTGTTGATGTTTCAATTTGCAGAATGTTTTGTAGCCAACTGTACACAAGCGCGCTCAACAGAGAACAGTGCTGTTGCTGTTGCTGTTCGGGCGACGTTGTATGTTTCCACCACAAAGAGCAGTAGAGTTTCTGTTCGTTTTCTCTTTTCAGCCGTTTTAACATGAAACGAACGTCAACGTCGCTGTCGACGTTAATGCTGCTGCTGTGTATATATATGAAAGTGTGTCTGTATATATACACACGCACTCTCAACTTTTCTGTATTTGTATTGCTTCCCTGTTGAAGTTCGAGCTGTTGCTGCCGCTGCCGCTGCCACTGCCTTTGCAAGCAGAGGTTCCCGTCGTTGTTACTGTATGGCTTTAATTCCTTTTCGTTTTTCAATGAACGTAAATACATACGTACATTTGTATATATCTACATACAGCTACACAATGTTCTCATACATACATACATACATATATACATACAAATGTATGTGAATACAAATATTTTCTGTACGTAGTAATGTATATATGTATATATATATATTGTATATTCTTTCCCCTTTTTATCGCTGTTAACCGGCAACCGCTAAACATTAAGTAAAATGTTGCTGAAACATTTTAGATCTGCAACATTTTTATTGGTGGTTGTTTTTGTTGTCTCAACATGTCTCGTCTAGAGTTTTGTTTATGCAGAACGTATATGCATATACATATATATATATGTATATACAAACACATGTCTGCATATTTAAAATATATATGTATGTACATGTTTGAATGTATTGTTTTATGATGTATGAATATATGTATGTAGATTATAATTAAATAAATATGTGCATATATGTAGATGTACATATGTATAAATCTGTTTACACTTATATTTATGCATATTTAAATGTACATATGAATGTACATATGTATGTATATTTACTTATGTGTGTATGTATGTACATTCATATGTATATGTACGTTCAATTCAGGTTCTCAGAAAAATTCATGAGCCTGCAATTGGATTAAACTTTCAATTTTGTTTATATCCGGATTTAACGATTGCTTAAAGGCCATCTTCTTCTTTTTCTTTAGGCTGCATATGTACATACATACATATATACATACATATGTACATATGTATGTACATTCATATGCTGTGGAGTAAGAGGCATTTGCAGCACATTACTTGAATCTTCATCTTGTTGACATCAATACAGTCGAGCTAATGCAAATAGAAACAATACTGCATGTAATGTGATCAAAAGAATATTTTGAATATTTTATTCTAATCACTGAATGTATCACTCCTTTGGCTTTATTTTAAGGCAAACCAAATTTAAATTTAGCTACAGTAATTTTTGGGGAATACAAAATAGAAACATGTAATTTTATAATATAAAAATTATATACAATATTCATTCTTTTTAAAAATATGAATTACATACATATATAATCGGTAATCCATATTTTCAACGCTTTTCGGTTGTATATGTAAATATATAAGTACATATCTACATATGTATGTATGGCTGTACATCTATGGTTTGGTCTGTGCTTTATGTTTATGCTTGTGTCTGTGCATCTGTCTGCCTCTTGTCTGTCGTCTGTCCTGCACCATAAAACTGGTTTGCATGTTGTTCCTGCTTGCTTCCCATCGTCATCGCCATCGTTTCCAGAGCGCCTGTTATTGCTGTTGTTGTGGCATGCAGAAAAAGGAAAAGTATATGTTATATGTATGTATGTACATATGTTCATTTGTATGTACACATGTACGTCTACATGTGATAAAAAGTGTAACACGGACCATACAAAGTATAAATGTACATACATACATACATACATATGTAAGTAGATGTGTATATTGCATGTTTGCCCTTGATTAGGACTGTGAATAATAGAGTGAACCCGTTTATATTTTGCTTAAGTTTAAAACTATGTATGTACATAACTATGTACGTGCGTATGTACATATGTATATGTATGTATGATTGTATGATTGTATGTACATAAAGGTTGGTCATATTAAATATGAATATTATGTATTGAATTATGTTATATGACATACATACATAGTTTGTATTATGGATATGTAAATTTTGTAATAAATTTCAATTAATATTTTCGACATATTTTAGAACTGTTAATGCCTTTTAATATCTTTTATTGATTCTAAGTCTAATTTAATATATATTTTGTCTACTTAATACCAGGATGCTGCAGGTCCTTCGTTGGACTTTTACGTGTCAGACTCAATGCAAGACATGTTAGATGTAGATATACGGGCTGAAATTGCCAACGTTGTGGGAGCTTCAAGTGATATGACCTCACTCGATCATGCACTTGAAGCTATATCGGCCATAAACAACAGCAGCAGCAATACCAACAACAGTTTTTCGTCAACATCACATAATACAAATACAAATCTGCTTGCCAGTAATGCCTTGCATGCTTCACCTACTGCCAAGTGGATGGGATCATGTGCCAGTTTCTGGTCAACCTCTGATTACTATGCTGATGTCGGTGCTTGTGTAAATCCTATTTCTGTAATGCCGCTAATAAATTCAAACTCAGGGTCAACATCATTATTGCGGGGAGCTGGTGCATCAGCGACAACACAGAACAGAGCAGGCTCTGCCACTGTACCTCCAGCGTCACCATGTGACCAGCACAAGTCACATTTGACATTTTCACCAGCACAAATGAAAGTTAGTGCCGGATCAATGCGCAGGGAACAGGTGATGGCGCATATACCTAAACAGATATCGACATTGCCAATAACAAGCTCAGCTGGCAGTGGTGGTGGCACAACAGCACCAGCAACGATGGCAACAAATTCAGCATTGCAACGTCGCAATGCACCGGCAGTGGATGCTGTACGTAAGGATCTGGGCACAGAGCTACGTAAAGTACAGTCCTCGTCAATGGAAGAGTCGAAGAGCAATGTAAAAAACAATAGCCTATTGAAGTCTAGTGGCACTATCAGCACTATTAAATTAGGCCCAGGCATTGGAGGCCTTACTTTTGCCAACAGTGCCACGTATAATAAGCTTAAGCAGCAAACAACCGCAAAGTCATCCAACGGTTCTCCTCTGACCCCCAATGGTAACATTTTACTAAAGCGGGATCGTGAGGCGAGTCCATTGCATAATATGACAACATTACACGCGGGAGCAGTTGCAAAGCGAGGTGGAAATGCACCAAAGAGCATTGCTTCAGCAGCGCACTCGCCACATCATCAGATGCAAATGCAGACTAGCAGCATTGGCTCACCGTCATCCACTTCGACATCATCGTCAATTATTGGCCGACCTGCCACATCGTCATCGCCGTTGTCATTTTCTCAGTTAACCAACAATAATAATAGCATCAAGGGCAGCATCAGCAACAGCAGTAACAATAGTAGCAGCAGCAACAGCAGCAGTAGCAATAACATCCACAATAGCAGTGTTAAGGCACATCAACAGAATATGAAGCAGCAGACTGCATCAATGAGTAATGTGTTCCCTAAGCCAGCATATTCATATTCCTGCCTCATTGCGCTAGCACTTAAAAATTCACGAGCTGGCTCTTTGCCTGTTTCAGAAATTTATAGTTTTCTGTGCCAGCATTTTCCATATTTTGAGAATGCACCCAGCGGCTGGAAGAACAGTGTTCGACACAATTTGTCTTTGAATAAATGCTTTGAAAAAATTGAAAGGCCAGCAACGAATGGCAATCAACGTAAGGGATGTCGTTGGGCTATGAATCCAGAACGAATTTGCAAAATGGATGAAGAGGTGCAAAAATGGTCTCGCAAGGATCCAGCTGCAATTCGTGGCGCAATGGTGTATCCCGAGCATCTGGAGTCACTAGAGCGTGGCGAAATGAAACATGGTTCGGCCGACTCAGATGTGGAGCTAGATTCTCAATCTGAAATTGAAGAGTCTTCGGATTTGGAAGAGCAAGATTTCGATGATACACTTATCGATGCAATGCTTGTCGAGGAGGAAGATAACGAGGATGTCGAGTAAGTTTTCAAAATAATTATGATCCCGAAACATCGATAGAGAAGTCTGAATTGTAGTTATTATTAGACAAACATTATTATGAGATAGTCACAATATTTAATTAAGTTATTGTAACTAATCAAATGTGATCGATCTAATAACATACTTGATTCTTACATTTTCTCTAATAAGAATGAATAATAAGTTTTTACATTTTTTTTTCTAGATGGCCGAATAGTGAAGATGAGGATCATGTTCTACATGAATATAAGTCAAGCAATCAGTCAACCAATAACCTGCCAACAGATCAGCTCCTTCTTGCACAAAAAAACATCGAATATGATATTGAGGTAAGAAAATACCAAATATAAAGGGTTCTCTGATATATGTGTATTAATTGTTTTATTATGTCATTAACAGGTTGATGAACTTTACGATGCTATTGATATCGAGGAAGATAAGCAGGCAGTACGTCGTACTATATGTAATGGACAGACGCGAAATATTATTGAGCTTAATCCCGCTGAACTAAATGCTAGCGATGGTTTTCAGTCGTCAAAGCGAGCTCGTCTCGATATTAACTATGCTATTGGTCCCGCCGGGGAACTTGAACAGCAATACGGTCAAAAAGTTAAAGTTCAGCAGGTGATACAACAGCAAGCGCCAACATATAATCGTCGTAAGATGCCATTAGTTAATCGCATTATTTAATGGATACAATGGATATACATATAAAATTCAAATATACATAGATATACATTTTGCGCACTTAGTGTTAGATTTACGTTAGGTAATATGCTTAAAATATTAATCATAAGTCGATTTCTTGTGTACTCTGCTCTGCAGTTTTGCTGTCTGATTTCATTGCATTTACTTTGTACATACTTTATATATATGTTCTCGTACATGGCTTGATTTATCATCAAATTTCAGATTGCAATTTATATTGTTATTTCATTTAAATTTCAATTCGTATATAGGAATCGAATCGTAACGCAAAAGTGTAAATTCAAAAGGGCTTTCAAATAAATGTTTATATTTAAGCATTAATTAATGAGATCTCGGGCCAAACAATTGACAAATAATCGAATGATTCGTAAAAAATAATTGATGCTTGAGCGTCAAAAACTCAAGAATTTATTGTATAATATGTGTAAATGTTTAAACTTCTAGTTTCAAGAATGACAAATCATTTATTGTGCTTTTTATTTTTTTTCTAATCTTGACTGTACAAAATTGAAACTAGAATCGGATCTCCAATGAAAACAAAATTATTTACTAATCTATGTTGTATGTTAAAATGACGATTGTTTTCGATATGATCAAAATTTTTCTTTAAAATCATAGTACATATAAAAAAAAAATGAAGTATGAATTATATGTTAATGTAAAATAACAATTCTTGACAACGAAATATGTAACAGACATACATCGTCGTTTATATTTCCACACATGTTAATTGTACATGCGAATGGCATTTATACAAATTTCAGCTAATTTTTACTTACATTTCATATAGTGTAAGTAATGTTGAAAACAACCATCCAAAACTTGCCGGTCCAGTATTCAAATGACAGAATTTTATATACTTTGAGTTTGACAATTATATTCGTAGGAATTTATATACATTTAATTATATTAAAAATGAACTTATATCAATGGAAAATAAAGTATACATATATAACTTGTACTAAAACTATATCAATCGAAAGTACAGTCAATTAAATTTTTGAAATATATATTTGAATACATATGTAAATGGTATGTAAATATTTTTTACACAAAATTTGTATACAACAGTTTTAAAACTTAATTCTACTTGTAAACTAATATAAAAATATTCAAAATACAAGATTGAAAAAATTCCAAATGAATTGTCAAAATTCCAAAACTGAAAAGACTTAAAATTAACTTAACGTAATGTATAAAACCAACAACAGAACTTTCAGGACTCAGTTTAAATAACCGTAAGCAGAACCTCAGATTTTTAATGAATAGTACAAACAGTTGCTAAGATAATTGAAATAAGCTTACTAAATACCAATTACTGTAAATAATTATTACATTGCTCAATTTGACGATGAAACAATATTTTTTTTCTCTTTTTTGTTTTATTACTTTTGCATTTTGAATTTAATTCCAATTTTCTATTATTTAACCTGAATTTCATTATCATTTATTAAAGTCATTAAATTCATGAATTCCGTTTTTGTTGTAATACTTATGATTAAATAACATTAAGAAACTATATATTATTATTTAGGAATATATATACACATATATATATTCTAAACAAATTCAGTAAAGAAAAGAAACAATTTTTATAAAGAGAGTTGTTAGAAAATCAAATTGTACATAATTGAAAACCAAAAAAAAAGAAAAAAATTAAAAGAAAAATAAAAAATTAAAATTATTTGCCGATTACATTTACATTTACATTTATCACATAAAAATAATTTAATTGATTTTCAAGGATATTGTTTCAAGGCTGTACCACTGGCGTCTGAACTTCAATATCTAAAAGACCTGGAAAAATGGTTACTGGTTAATTTTTGGACAGCAAATTAATTGCTAAGTAAATATCAGCATATACTTGCAAAAACACGTACGTTCATAGAGTTGAACAATTGAATGTCGTTGGCTAGTCTCTCAGATTTAAAACTATTTCAGTGAAACTGGGTATGCATACTCCCTATACCCATAAGCCGTAAATAAGTCGGCTGGGTCGGTTCACTATATCATATAACTGCCATAGAAACGATCCGCCGAAAATCGAGTTTTTGTATGAAATGTTTTTTTCTAAGGCTTCTAAGACAAGACCTTCGGCGCCTCGAAAATAACCTTGCTTTGATTTTTTTTGTTAATCTATTTTAATTTATTGTTTTCAAAGTTGTGAAAGAAAACAATTGTTTCCTGCAGAGGCTGTCGGCTGCGTAGTGGGCATGTAGGGTCTTCAAGTATTTGGTCTGCAAGGGATTCAAATTTGATTATAGTCTATGTATGGGTTGTGTACAGGTAATTATACTGTTGACTGCGATCGATTAGATATTTCAGTTCAATGCTAAAATGAAAATTAATTTATTTATGTAAATATACACAAGGCAAGTTTTGAAAAATTAAGAAATTTTCAATTATCTTTGTCATGCCAATAATGCTCATACACATGTACCGGGTCTTACAGCCGAGACACAGGACTGTAGTTTACTTACATTTTAACTGTTGGAGGTACATTTTGTAATTCTTCTACGATCCAGCATGGTAAGTAAAGACAGTTTATAATAATTTTAAGACATCTTTATTTCACATTTATAAATAGGTATTTTTGATTTTAATTAAAATCTTCATTTGGGCTTTTTTTATTGTATTTTTTTTTACAACCAATAAAGCTCAAGTTTACCGTTTTGTTTTTGCTTGTTCTGAATTTTTTTCTGTAGATCTGTTTGAAGCTTTAGACATCTATTTTTAAGACAGTAACTTTTTGACATGAATTTCGATTTTCATACCCTTGCAGTGCTATATTACTTTCGCCTATAAAGTCTGACAAAGGTAATAAAATGTATATATTCCTGATCGACATCAATTACCGGTCGGCGAATTATTATTGTACTACTATTAAACTGGGCTATCTCAAAGAAATATCGTTGTCAATTTTTATAATGAAATTTAAGTCTATGAACGATTTCTAGAAATTTAGTCTTCGAAGAATTATTTGTCTTAAACTTGCAAGAGTATGAAATCTTCGGCATGCCAAAGATGACTTTTCTAACTTGTTTTCTTAAATTTCTTTTTAATAATTTCATCGCGAAATTTGGGATAATTAATGTGATGATTTAAAAATTCTTATGCTATGTAATGTTTTTATTTAAATAAAACTCAGTTCTTAAATATAGATCATATAAAGTTATGGGCAAACATAGATAACTAAAATGTAGTGGTTAAAAAAAAAAGAAATAATAATATACTTAGTACATGAGAGTTTCTTTTGAATTTAAGATATTCAACGAATAAGATGAAGCTATGACTGTGACTGTGACTGTGACTGTGACTGTGACTGACTAAGACTGTGTCCAGTCGGAAAGAAAAAACTAAAAACTCACATTTACAACAACCCAGAGTTTGACAAAATTCGTTAAGAATCAAATGTAAAATAGTCTGGTGAGCATTTTCCGTGTAGCATTCTATAAGTTCCTTTTAAAGACTAGATTTGGTTGCATTTATTTCTTTGTTATACATATTGTTGTACATAGTATATATCTTGCCCTTAGCTACTAGAAGTAGAGTGACATACAAAATCTTTTTTATTTGTTGCTTGAGTAAATATGTACCTAAAATGGCATAAAATACTTTAATAAGCGCCTCTGTTAAAATATGTATTTCTGTTTCTCTGTTCTTATTCTATATATATGTATGTATCTATGTATGTACGTATGTATGTACGTATGTCTATCCATCAGGAATAATCATACAAACATATTTACATGCAGTTTAAATATAAAAAAATACATACATTCATATATTTATTCATTAGGTAATCATTTTCAAAAATTGAGTGTTGATATTTGCACATTTAAGGCCTGTTGTTTACGTTTCATTTATGTTTACATTTACGTTTATATTTATGTTTAAGTTACTTAATATATTTATCAATATAGTATCATTTTGAGCAAATTAATTTAATATGAGCGTTTTTTTTCTTTTTCTTTTTATCATATTCTTTATATGTATCTTGATATCCTTCATACAGTTTTGCAGTCAGTGCTAATGATCAGTAAACGTTTATATGTGCGTATATTAGTGTCGTTGTAGAAGTGTGCATAAACGCCTGTGCTATGTATGTGCGTATGTATGTATATTTGTATGTGTGTTTTTGTATGAGTGTATTATATGCGCCCGGCGCAACTCTGTACATTTGAAACCAGACAAAACTGTTGTGATAAATCTTTCCTAAAATTATACACAAATATATATTTATAGTTTAGTTTAGTTAAGTTAAGTTTAGTTTAGTTAAGATTTAGACGCGTAGAATCCAAAAGATGCGAATACACATACATACATATACTTAAACTAAAGAGTATCCCATGAATACAAAATCAGATCAGACAAGACCAATGCTGCTTGTAGGCTTGGCTTGCTTGCTGCTTGGACGGTTCTTCACTTTAATGCAGGGCCAATTCAATAATTAATTATGTATGCGATTTTATATTATATGTTCGTTTTACTTTTTCTCGACATTTTGTTCTTTTTGAGATAATGTTTATTGAACATATGTATATGCATATGTTGATTAAAACTGAACAGATTAAGTTTATAGTTGACAATAATCTAAGCTATAATCTATCACACAAATACATTAAAAACATCTTTAACTACGAGTATTTGATGCCCTGGTGAAGTGTAGTTTTAGAGCAATTTAATGTGATATTAAAAATTATTCACTTTTATAATTATTTACGTATATAGCAAACGCTCATTTCAACTTACAAAGAATTTATACCAATACTCAATACGTACACATGTATCCTATATATGAATATTGTGGATAATAAAACCAGGAATTTTCTTTGCTGCCTTAATAAATTCTGTACTCATTCGCGCTTCAGACGCTTGGCCTCGTTTTCATTGTTACTGTTGCTTGCACCTGCTGTAACAACTGTAGATTCAGCATTAACTGCACCACCGTCAACAGAAGTAACCGTTGTTTGTTGCTCGCCATCGCTGGTTATGTAGGCGAACTGGTACTCCACTTCAAAGTCCATTTCCTTCTTCTGATCAAAGGGTGACAGTTAGTAGTTGCCACTCTAGTAAGTAAGTACTTTAGGTGCTTACCATGCGCTCACATATGACCGCAATGGCCGTCTTCTGTTGTGCTTCAGCAATCTTATGCTCCACCAGATAAAACATATACTCATCGAACAGCAGGCGTATAAGATGAAAGCTACCAAAGCTTGACGCGGATCTCAGTGTCAAGTCTCGTATGATCATTGAGCTATAAAAGCTCCATTTAAGAAGAAATTGACGTGCTGCTCGCGCATAACTTGGCTTTCCAGTATATTCTTCCATTGCTGATTCAACCACAAGTTGTAACCAGCTGGCCCATTGCTCCAATGAGCTTTGCTGCTGCAGTGCCGCCTTAAAGTCACTTTCGAGACGCTGTACCACAACTGGTGCACATTGGCTCACCCAAGCGGCTTGTTCCTGCAAGATTTAATAGTTTAACAAGAATAAAGAATTAGAAGATTTATTGAATGCTTTCCCACTACTTCCTGTTACACACCTGTACATTGTGAAAGTCAACGCGATTTAAATCGTTGAGCATTTGCGATATCTGTGCTCCATTTTGCAGCACTGCACGTGCTGCCTGTGCCAGATGATTTAGTGATGTATAGCGTCTCAGTGTCTGGCAAAAGGCCGAAACAGCAGTGGTCTTTATCTGTGCCAATTGCTCCGGCACACCCAGCATACTCTCGCACAGCCATATTTCGAGATTTTTGGCAAAATTTCTGATGGCTTGTGTTAGTGCATTGGGAATCGAGCGAAGTACGTCTGGTATAATGACGTCCACTGTGTTTTGATAGAATTGATAGTCAACCTGGTTCAAAAAAATCATATTAGTTTTTGATTTTTTTTTTATGACCTAGAATATGTAATAGGCAGACGAAAAATGTAGACGAGGCATATAGTCTATATATATTCTTGTTCAGTACTGAGAGTCATCTATATATTTTTAAAGGGCTGGTATTTATTGCACGCAGAACAAGTTTGTTTTTGGCCACGCCCAAGCCAATCCAGAATTCGAACATAACCTCACAAAACAGAGCATTAAAGCACATTTTCATAGATAGGTGTCTTCATTATAGCACAATTTAGGTGCAAATCGCATAGTAAACGAGTATATAAAATTGAAACATGCTTAGAAACTAGATGCCGTGTAGTGTAATGCTGGTACTCAGTGTATTTATAGTATAGTACTCACCTCTCGCACAAATTTTTGCACTTCTGCGCAGTGGCACAACAGATACAGCTTCGTTTTGCTCAAATACTTTTCCTCCTCGCACTCATCGAGATTATTATTATCCGTAGTGCGCCAAAAGTCGCGTAATAAAAATTCAACAGTTCCGAATTCCAAATTAAGTACAGCATCCAAAAATGATTCACAATGCTCACGATATAAAGCACGGAATGTATCAACATCTTCTAGTGTTAGCTCACTGTGAAATGTATGGCTAAGTTCGATGGCCGGAAATACAGGCATGGCACCAGCACCATCGCCAATATACTAAACATACGAATAATATATAAAAATAAAAAATATATACTGATATTAAAATTTAAATTACATACCTGTATGCAAGCTTCATAGGTTTCTGGCTTAAAGTTATGCTTCTTAGAACTGGATGTGCGTTGGCCAGATGCTGTTGACATGCCATTACTGCCATTGGAATTGTTAAGTTGATTGACGCTTCCACTTCCACTTCCGCCACTGCTACTGCTAACATTCACAAGACCTCCGTTGCCCGGTGGCGTGCCATAACCTTGCATAGATTTATCTTCCATAGATTGATGATTTAATAGCGAACCGGGCTTAATTCGAATTCCATAATAATGATATTTCGAATTTCCGCGTGTACCCAAACGTCGTGTGCGTAACCCAGAGAACACAGAGCGTATCAGTTTGCCGAAGCTAGCTGCATTCACTGGTTCCAGCTTCTGTTCGTTGCAATGCTGCATGTAGTGATTGTATAACGTAGAACGTGGCAAGCTGACACCGTCGGCTGTTTCATAGTTTCGAGACAGCCACTTGATCTGTAAAAGTGCGAGTGAGATGTTAGCAACGCTGCTATTGCTGTCATATTCTCACAGTTAACAGTAAAATCTCCTCTACTTACCGTTGCCGAGGCAATTTTGTTGCTGGTACCCATGGCACTCTGCTCACTGTCGGGTGACGCCCCATCAGCGCCATTGCCGATGCTGCCGCCACTGGCTGAATTGGTGGTTGTCGTTGATGTGGGAGTCTGTGGGGTACTTTGCGCTTCTTGTATATAAGCAACCTCATGCTGCAGTGATGGTCAATGGTTAGTCAATGTCATCAGCTCACTGACCTCCACCTTCTTACTACTCACCGTCAGGCTATGCGGCGAATCTCGGCTGTGTGATTGTGACCCATTCAATAGAAGGCTTTCGTCTACGGGTACCAGGTACGGTAGTGTCGTTGAATGAGCATTTGCTGTGGTGCCTGCCGTTGTCGTTGTATAATTACCCGATGCGGCTGTTGTCGAGTAATATGTCTGGCCATTGCTCTGATAATCAGCAACGGGACAAAATGGATATGTCCTGTGAATTGGCAAAATGTTGACAATCATTTACTTGTCTCGACTTTATGGACTCAACTTACATTTGTGTCTGACTGGAATTGCTGTGGTAGAGCTCCGAGTCAACATATTGCACTTGATAGTTCTGCTCCTGGCCGGAGACTGCAAAACAAACATAAAATAGCTCAATTTTAATTAAAATATAGAGAATGAGTAATGTAATGTACGAATGAGTAAATTATGTTTATCAATCCAAATTATAAATGATTTGAACATAGGAAAAGGATATAAAATTAAAATAATTCTGTTGATTTTGTTAAATCTTAATTTAAAGATGAATTGATTATAAGCTATAAATATATTGAATAAACTTATTTGCTTTATTACTGACTGAAGGATAGCCGTACGGATGAAAATATTTTAAATTTCAATTAATTCAAATATTAACATTCAATGCACTTTAGCCCGGGCTCAAATTAATATTGTTTCGTATTTATAATTAAGTATTTCTAATATTTTATATGCTTCAAATATTTTATTTGCTAAGTAAAATTAGATGAAAACAGTTTATTTTCTATTAAATTTTATAACGAGCCTAAATAAATATAAACAATAATTAAAGGACAAATATGTTAAAGATAATAACAAATCCTTAAAATATTGAGTATATAATTTATTGCAAAGTTGTGGAAAGTGTAATTTAATGAACATAGTTACAATTGGAGCAATAAGCTAAATTGAACGTATCCGTCGGTATTTTGTCATATACTGATTCACGTTCCGCTGTTGATGCCGATTGAGAAATATATATACTTTATTATTATTTTCTTTACACCTCTTGAGCATTGCTAACTTCTGAACAATTTTATAATATATCTTGCAAAAATATAAAACAAAGATCAGCAAATTTGTATAACATATCTTAAAATGTTTTCTCGATTTGAAAGTCATATGAAAAATACTCTCTGCTCTTTAAATTTTTATATTCTTGAAAGACAATATTAATTTGTGTTAAAAGCAGACAGAATGGAGCACGAAAAATAGTATGAAAGAAGTATATAAGTATAATATGGGTATCAATATCAGCATATACATACAGCCGTATCTAGTGATATCTATAGGCTTTAACGTAAACTATTCTATCAAAATAAAATTGAATTTATTTTACTTATTGATTGATGTAGATTGTAAATAAGATTGTCTAAACAAAGATGCCAAATTTTATAGCCTG
This sequence comes from Zaprionus obscuricornis, assembly GCA_037044475.1. Lineage (NCBI taxonomy): Eukaryota > Metazoa > Arthropoda > Insecta > Diptera > Drosophilidae > Zaprionus > Zaprionus obscuricornis. Next base: position 7,406 of record JBAMBR010006553.1, on the reverse strand, counting down.
TCATTAAATACATTGTCTCCATAAGGTATATATATTCTTGTTCAGTATAAAAAGCAGATCCGATATTATATAGCTACCATATAGCGATATTATATTTCACTCTATTTAAGTTTTATATTTTAAAAATTTTAAGTCCGTTTTATGATAAACTTTTGTCTTAATAAATTTATGAATATATGGCAATTGTAATTTATTATTTGTGTACAAAAATCCTTAATCATTCATTTCCAATATGTTTAAATATATATTTCAATAAATATATAATATAATATAATTTAAGTTGTTTTCTTTTCGTCTCTATTAAGTTTCGATTTCACATTTCATTAAGAAAATTTCAGGTACGAAAAGTTTAACAATGTTCATTGACACACATCACTTTGAAAGTTTACAAGAAGAAACGATGCAGAAGACAAAAATACAAGAGCACAGACAGACAAGAATGCACTTGACACTTTCGTCAGCACTCACAGAAACATACACAAAACACACACATAACTCACGTGTGTCGCACACACACAATGTAATATTGCATAGTTGTTGTGAGACAGTTAAACTAATACATTGAGAACTTTAAGACAAGCGTTATTTAGAAACCATCGATACGACTTCGATTGCATTTGAATTGTTGATAATTTTCAATACAAATGCAAATTGAAATAGAAAATATTTACCACCGCAGTAGGATAAATTGTTGTGACGTCGATGATGGTGATGATACATTGCTGTTGTTGCCGCTGCTGAGCTTAAAGATGATGTCGAAGAGGCGGCAGCAGCAGCAGCCCCAATTGCCGTACAGCTACTATAATTGACAGCACTGGCAGTGGCAACAAACGTTTGATGATGATGATGGTGATGATGATGATGCAATTGCAATTGCAACTGGGCGGCTGGCAGCGGCGATAATGTAGTTGCTGTCGCCGCCAGTGGCAATTGTGGCTGCTGTTGTGGCAGCAATTGATGATGAGGATGTTGTACTAGTGACTGCTGCTGTTGTAATTGTTGCTGTGGCTGCTGGTGATAATGATGATGTTGATGTTGTTGATGATGATAATGATGTGACTGCAGCTTGCAGCGACACTTTTCCAAAAGATCTGTATAGCTGTAGCCTGTAGCAATTGATGGAGGTGGCGTTATATTCAAATCAGATTGATGTTGCTGTTGCTCCTGTTGTGATTGCTGCTGCTGCTGTTGTTGTTGTTGTTGTTGTTGCAGTTGCTGCACCTGATGATGATGTTGATGTTGCTGTTGGTGACGCGTTTGGCAGTCGAAGCCGAATCGCGAATGCATTCGTTTGATTTTATCTCGAGTGGACAATACGCAAATGAATGAATTGTTGTAATGTTACTACCGAGTGTTGCTCCTAAACAGCTGATAGCTGAAAGTCACATGTCCGGAAGCGTAAACAGGCAAATATGGTTGATGAGTTCGATTGTAAGCCGAGATGTTGTCGCCCTGGTTGCTTTGGGCAACTGTTTTCAATAAAACCGAATCAAAGTGAAAGTGAAAATCGACAACAGCCACGCAGAAAGCAGAGCAATGAGGTAAGTGTCGGGTGGCACCTGACGATTTAATGGCGGAAGGATGTGGACGTTGGACGTTGGATACGTGGCAACACGCTGTGACGTAGCAACGGAGCAAGAGCAGCCAGAACGTATGCACGGTAGAATTACAACTGAACTCAAAATCAAATGTTATCCTAGCAATATGCCTCCGAAAAATAATGATGACGATGATGGCGATGTGACGGCGGCGGCGCAGCAACGAATTAAATTACAGCGATGGTGGTGTCGTTGGTTTATCTGTGGGTGAGTAGATGGGCTTGCTGTCGCTACTGCTGCTACGGCTGCTGCTACTTTTGCTGGTTTCAAACATCGTTGTTATGATTTGTGTCTGCCCAGCAGCCCACCCCCAAAAGGAAAAACAGCAGGCAGCAAGCACCAGACAGCATCAACGTAGTAGTTACCGTAGCAAATAATCCAACCCATACCCTTATCGTATAGGATTGGAGCTAGTGCTATTGAAACTTCTAGAGCCAGATTGGAGGATGGAGATGGAGATGTGTATGGAGATGTTTATAGAGATGGAGACGCTGGTAGCACCGCTTTATTTTTCAAGCGGCGCCAGCTAATTCTGAGCTCAAAGTCGCATTTTCTAGGATATGAACAAGTGTCGGCTAAGGCCCGCAAGATGCAAGCGGTATGAGCGAGATAGCAACATTCGACAGGCTGTGCGGCAATGTAGCAACGTTGGCGTCAAGGCAACGCAGCCAATCATCCGGGCTCATTGCTACTACACCAGACGCCTACCCTCCTGTTGCTGTCACATTGCCTGGTGGTTGCTAGGACATAATACACTCTCTCTCTCTCTCTCTTTCACTCATACGCATGTACACAAACACACACACACACTTACACTCAATAAATTCTGCTTGCTTACTCAGCAACCCCCATCGGATGCTGCGTGGCCTGGCGCTGGCCAACCAAAACGTTTGCTGCCGCCAGGGGCCTTCACCCCCAGCACGAAGAGCAGGCAAGGACAAGCAGGTGGGTTTTGAGTTGTAGGTTGAGAATAGTCGGCTGCTGATGATGACGATGACACATTTGTTGTCTGCCACAATGCACTGCGTGTACTCCGTACTATTTTTCACTTTTTTTTCCAGTTCTACTTTTGAAAATATTGCAAATATTCAGATATTAATTTTGTTCCTAGCATGAGAAATGCAGGAGTCGGGTCCATTTAAAAATATTTCACAGAGTCTGTGCTACAAATATACATATACATATGTATATGTATGTGCATGGAACCGCATACATATGAATATTCTATTTGTAAGAAGCTTTCCGCTGCACTTGAATTCACGTGTGTGTGAGTTAGGACTCAATGGCAGCAACAACTGTAAATAAGCATTGAATGAGCTCATTCTCCTTTTGCCAGGGTTACGGACTTTATACCTTCTGGTCTTATTAAAATTGTTAGTGTCTGTGTGGCAAGCAGAAACATTGTATGAAAAGCTACTCTGTGGTTTTCCACTGTATCCCTTTAGAGCTTTCGAGATGTGGTTTGCATAAAATGCTTATATCTACATAAAGCGACTTTGCAATTGTATGCAACAGATGCGATAAAAGACATTTGTATAGTTCTCATAGTAGTAATAATTGATCATGATTTCTATTAACTAAACTCTATTGAATATGATAAACAGGACTGAATTCTGTATAATAATTCAAGGTTTTAGTCTTTAGATCTATTAATTTGCCAATTAGAAGTTGTCAATATATTATAAAATAAGGTTTTCCTTATAAGTTTTTATACCCTTAATAATATAAATATGCGATTGTATGATACATAAACTAAACAATATTTGTTTGATTTGATTTTATTATCATTTTAAAACATCAGTAGCACTTGTGGTTATTCCCAGACTTTTGTGTGAAGATGTGAACGTGAACTGCAAAATCAAAACTTGCAAAACAAGTTAAATTGACGTCCTTTGTCAGCATTTCATGGAGATCCCAGAACTTTCTTCATATGCTAGCATACGAAAAAAAATTGGCCGGATACCCGACAAGTGCAGAAGGGACCCGACAGTCGCATCCCCTTCACTATGAAGCTAACTTGCGCGAAGCTTATCCTTACATCTGCAGCAATTGAATTAACAACAACAACTACAACAATAATAGCAACAACGGCAAACAACAACAAACAATTAACCTTTGGAAAACAGAACTGCACCTTGTTGAAAGTGAGGGTCATATTCTGCCATTGATTTGAACTTAAGATAGTAAACGATTCAATAGAGCTACGTACAAAAAGTATGCACTGTATGTCTTGCGTTTCAACTGATTGCAATCAACAACTTTTGTTATTTGCCCAATTAAAAGAAGCTCAGCATATGCTGATTTTCCCTCGAATCATTGGTCAAACTCATGACTAACCACTTGAATAAACTAATCGAGTTCTTCTGCTCCTCCGTAGTCAACTGGTATAGATTCCATTTTCTATACTACACGTCTTTATAAACATACAACTTTCTCTGTCGCAGATATATTTGTTTGGCTTTATTAAATTTTAAGCTTTTCTACTTCGTTGATTTGAGCACCCTAATAAAATATAACAATTGAAATATTTCAGATCAGGCTCAAAAACGATACAGGGCGGTGTAAAGGATAGTGTAAAGGCTTTGGATATTATCAATAAGGTTGTAGTTTTGCAAATGTGTGTTCGTAATATATTGTCAATTTTAATATATGACACACACAGTGAGCTTAAAGGTAAATCAAGCTCATAGATAAAATTAAAATCGATGCCAAGTTGAATATAACGAATTGGGTATACGCTTTTATATGTTTTGAATGTATAACTAGGGTTAAACAATACCTAAATTGTAAAGTGACTTTTTATAATTAATATTCATATTTTAGCTCGATGGACGACTAATTTTTAGTATGATAAAAAAAATTATTTAAATTTAAATTGATGTACATTAATTTTGGTGCATGATATATAAATTAAATGTTGACATACTTGATATGTATGGTACATGCTATTATACATATAAACTTGTTCAAATATAGCCTCAAGTTGATCAATAAATACTATCGATCATTTCTGTGCTTTGATCCTGATCGTTGTGTCTTATATCTTGAGTCCATCAGTTTGTTATTGATCAATGATAAATTATGTCAAGACAATTTAAAATTCACTGCAGCTGTTGACGCGGATTAGCAATTATTCAGTGCATTGCACTCTTAAGTCCAAACTGAATACATAATCTTTTACAGGACTCCAATGAATCCATCTATTTTACCTATGCAAAGAAGATGGTTGAAACTGTAATCTGGCTTCCTCTTCTTTTGTTCCAACAAGTGACATTACTATTTGGACAACCCACTAAATATTGAAGTTTGCAAAGATACCCTATGTAAGAGCATTACTAAGTATTAATACACAGCGGGTGGTTATTAATGAGTCGCGGTGTACTGGATCAGATCATTCTATGATTCCAAACTCATTTCAATTTGTTGTGATTATTTGTGGAACTGGCCCTTCCCCTACTCCCTTCGTTCTATATCTATTGGTGGTTGTAATTTGCGTTAATAAAATCAAGTATCACCGGCAAACCTTTTTAGGTACGTGATGTTCATTCCCCCTCACTATTATTATCAGCTCGTTGGTCCGCTGTTCGTCGGCAGCGTGTGATCCTGCTCTATAGATAGTACTCACTAAGTGTAATCTCGATTAATTCATTGTATAGCGCTGAAGTGGAATATAATAATTATGTGTACGTCTATGTATTGGGTATCATTCACCGTTTTACCGTAACCCCCTTGTCCACATCCTCTACCCCTGGTGTAGAACACAGCTGCACTTTGCTACACTTTTTGTTACTTTTGTCCTGCACGTGCCGTAACTGGTGCCGTAGTCTGTCAATATGATGATGCTTTTTCTGCACAGGTACGACTATGAGTATTATCCGTAACGGGGTGACTGTTGACTATGTGTCTGAGTTTTCATCCGTTTTTCTGTCTGTCAGCTTGTCTGGAGGATTTTGTTACCCGCTCATCTCTGTTCGTTTCAGTTTTCAAATTAAGTCGCTTTAATTGGTATATCAAGCAAACGTTTAAAATGTACACGGATTTAGCCGGTTCATGACTCTACATGCCCAACCCCCGGGACATCATGTTGATCCTGTGATTATGTTTGTTTACAAAGGCGCGACTTTTGCTGTTTGTTATTTGTTTACTGGTTTCCGCTTTGATTTTACACGCTACAAGTGCAGGCAAATAAACAACGATGTAACATAGTGGAGGTCCGAAAAAAATTAAATTTCGGATAGCTAATAAAATTGTATACCAAAAATTAGCAAAAAGTAATATGACAGTGTAATTGTTATGGTAAATTTTCGATAGAGAATCTAGATATTAAAGAATCTATGTATATGAATAATATGATTAAAATAGGATGAAATAGAAGGAAGAACAGGTGGTAAGACAACCGAGTTGTATTAGTTTCCTTTGGCCATAATTCCCTATTTTTTAAAAAGGTAAAAAATGGTACGTTAAGCTTAAGTTCTAAATATTTGTGTTTTAAACCAATCATCGGTGCCATTTTTAATGGCTGTTATATTCCTAAGTCACCATCAGTTTAATTAGAAATGGGCACTTTTAAAATTGTAGATTTGTGCGAAAAAAATAGGCGTGTCATCCAAAATTGGAAAAAAACGATATCTTATTATATAAAATATACCAACAAGCTAAATTTGGTGCTCATATTTCTTAAAAATGTAGAATATGTAAACCAACATAACCAAATCAATTTGGCCAATGATTTTAACCAAAAATATAAATGTATACTTTATGGGGTCTGATGACTTTTTATAAATTTGCATATACTTAATCACTTTTTTCTCCCCATATTCAATGAGTACAATAAGAACTTGAATTGATATGTAATATGTAGAAATGTATGTTATATAAGCTGACTTACCTGTAACCGTAATAAATGGTGTACCCTCATCATCCTCGGTTGTTTGTACTACAGTTAACTGACCATTTGCCACCTGTTGCGCCAAATCAACATTAGCCTTGATAGTACCCAGACACGGCAAAGTGTGAATTGTGGTTGCGTTGTTTGTTGTGACTGTGTCGCCAGCATCACTGCTGCTGACACTGTTGACAGCATGAACATTGGTATGAAGATGCGCATCTTGACTAGAATCACTGGTATCCATGGGCATCACAACACGTATGACTTCCAATTGGTCAGTGGATGGTGTGCCATCATCTTCCATACCTTCATTTAATTTCTTTTGTAAAAGCTGACAATTCTGCATATAACAAAATGACAATGTATAGACAATTATAAATGATGATATATTTTATATTATATTATATTTAGATTTTTATAGACTTTTTGGTACCTGTGTCATAACATCCTCCAAAGTGGCAGCCACAACGACACCATCCTCTGTGCAAAATTCAAACTCCTCGTCATGAGCAGTTGACAATGGTGTTCTTCTTGCTTCTATGGTCAAAACATCGCCACTTGATTTGGATACAAGCTGCTTTTGCAGCTCGTCCTTGGATTCGATATGATTGCTATCCACTGCTACGGTGGCCTCAACGTTGGCGTTTGTGGAGATGATAAACTGACGTTGAGTAGCCAAACGTGTGCTCATTTCATTTGCTTAACGTTAAACGAGGCTTTAGGCTTTATTGTGATTAGTTTGTGCGTCAGTGTAGATATCTACAATACGCTTTATATATGTATATCTTATTAAAGGCTCAATGTTTTGCACTATTGATGTGAAATTCGTTGATTTGTTTTTATCGTTCACTCTCTTTCTCTCTCTCTCTCTCTCTCTCTGCTTCTCTTTCTCTTGAGGTTTAAGGCAATTGTGGTATTAA
>JBAMBR010006551.1:175000-200590 GCA_037044475.1 Zaprionus obscuricornis | reverse complement strand
AAAACACAAAGCAATAGGTGCAATTTTTCTTTGCAGTTTCGCTTTGGCTTTACGACCAGGACAAAGGCGTCCGTTTGCAGCTTTAAGTTTTATAGTCCGCAACTGTTTCATAGACCTATATATATACATAGAGACGGGCTTCAACTATCAATCAGCCTCTCAAACTTACCATACACTCACAGTAGGGGAAATAACGAAGAGAGCTAAAGAAAGATCGAAAGAGTGAGAGAGATGCAGTTTGACTGCATTTCGAATTTCGAAAAATTCAAGGGGATCATGGCAACGTAAACGAACGTAATGAACAAAGAGAGAGTGAGAGAGCGAGAGAGAGAGAGAGAGGAAGAGAGAGAGAGTACATGTGAGCTTATGGTGAGAGCGTAAGTAAGTGAGATCGTGGTGAGTTTCAGTGCTTGGTGAAGAGGGAAACATAAGCGAGTCATTGGTAGATTGTGCCTCGATCATGGTTGGAAATTAAAGTCTGATTCGAATGCAATTGAATTTTGATTTGTTAAGCAACAGTTGGATTGCTGCATTGTTTCTTTGAGTGTGAGTGAAGTTCTTGTAAGACTAAGTCTTATTGGATCAAGTCGATCGATATGAAGTAAAAGATATTTGTATGTATTAAAATTTTTTTTTATGCAAATTTACTATATTAATTAACACGTTAAGCCCAACAATCAGTAAATTAAGGAAACTAATGTCTTTTTTGTGCTAATGCACTTCCTATCAAATGGAAATGGCGCCGGCGCCGGCGCCGTCGTCCTCGTCGTTGTTGTCGATTGTCAAGCAGAAATACGAACTCGAATTATGTAATCAAGTGTAATCATAGTGAGAGTTAGAAGTATATGCACATCCATCTAGTCATATTTTCGCGCCATTAAATTACACAAAGAATGCGGAAAATCGGTGCATGCAACAACGAGTTTTATGAAATCTGAATTCACAATTTTGAACTGCCACAGAGTAGCTGCAACTGAAACTGCAACAGCGACGGCAACTGCCCTCAGCTACTTAAAGACAATCAGCACGAAGTTTTCCTGTCGCCTGGGCCCAGCCACAATAATATCTTTTATCCGTGCATTAGAATTTGTCTCTCTGCCGGCGGCTGCAACTGCGCACGCGCCACGATCAACAGCAGCAAAGCAACAGTAACAGTAACAGCAGCAGCAGCAGTAGCAGCAGGCGGCGGCAGCAGAAGCATAGTGAAGATGAGACATGCTCTAGATGCAGGCAGCAGCACGTTGTTGCATTTGAATTTTTAGTCTGTTTGTCTGTTTGTTATGTGCGCATTGTCGCCGGCGGTTAAATTATGCTCAAAGTGTTAATCAGGAAATTGTTGTTGCACGCAGATCGCGGTTAAACTAGAGCGAGAACTGGGACCCTTATACATTGCACTGCGTCTGTTTATACCCTGCTCAAGAAATTTTTGTGGTGGCTTAGAAGTGAAATTCTTAAGTAGAATAAATTTTGAACTTTAAATCTTTAGCGACATATTAAATTAAGGCGTATGTTACAGAGTATCTTCTAGTCGGTTAACCCAATTCCAGCTGCAGTTTTCAATTGAAGCTAGGCTTTAGTTAAAGACAAGCTACAAGTGATTCCAAATGTAATTGAAAGTTATGAGAAATGAGAGAGATGTGAGAGATGGAAACTAAAGTAAAGCCTATTAGCAAATTTATGTTCAGCGACTTCTGTTTTAACGCCCATGTCAGACATAAATCAGGATCAACTGAATATAACAGCAACAAGCAGAAGATCAACATGAACAATTTAATTTAGCTGACAGTTTTATGACAATAATAAGAAAAAAAAAAACCAAAATAAATTAATAAATAAAAAAATGCAGCATTAGGAAAAGAATCGATGATAAGCAAAAGATGGAAAGACCGCACCCAAAAGATCAGGCGACGAATCTACGAGAAACTGAGAGATTGAGAGACAGACAGACAGACAGACGGAGTGATAGACGGAAAGAAAGACACACTAAACTAGTTGAATTTCAATTAACAATAAAATTGAACCATAAATCGGACATTTGAACAAAGGCCACACGCAGCCCGCAGCCGCATCCGTAGCCGCAGCAGCCAAAAGGCCCCGTTGTTGACGATTGTTATGATCGGTGTTCGATCGTGGTGGTCTCATCTTTTCCCCCATCTCCTTTCAGATGAAAATTAAGTCAAGATATTCGAAGAAATTGAATTATCAATGGGGCACAAGGAAAGTAGTAGACCAAAGACTCCAAGCCAGCCATAGACAAACTAAAGACTAAAGACGACTGATCGCCGCCAAAGTTGTAACGATCGTTGGCTGCGACACCTTGCGAGTAGACTGTAAGCGCCGCACCAGTTCAAGAAGATGAAACATTTGACTCTCCAATGCGACTCTAGCATGCGTGTGGCATACTTTAAACTGTCACATAAACTTGAACGCTGATTAGCACAACAAAGTCGGTCGCATCCAGAGGATTAAAGCGTAGAGTTACTATAAATCATGAAAGCAGAAAGCTTCAAACTATTGTTTACACATTGTGTGTCACCAATATTTGGTGGCATTAACTCATTTGATTTAAGTAGCTCCAATAGAGAGAAGCAGGTGGAGGGGGGATAACGTCTATTATGACAATTCAGCGTGTGAGGTCTGAACTCTGTGTGCTACTTTGATAATGCAAAGAAAAAGAGAGTCAAAGTGAGAGTTAGCAAGATAGAGAGAAAGATGAAGAGTTGGGAGATCATTGTGATCACACGCTTCAACTAGGAAGCGCACCTGCAGCTAAAAACAAAGTTAGTATTAATTTTTAATTGATCAATTATGTTTGTAACAGCAACTTACAACAAGTACAACGGGGATCGCAAAGCAAGTAGATCGGAGTGCTGAGCTTAAGGAAAACATAACGCTTGTTGCTGCTGATCATAATCGAAACGATTTAACTGATTGCCGAAGCTGCAACAACAGATGAAACAAAATGGAGGATGAGGAGGAGGAGGAGAAGGAAGAGGAAGAGGAGGAAGCAGGAGTAGCAGCTGGAGTAGGAGTAAACTCTTGTAGACTCTTAGCCACGATTTCAACTGCGATCGTTTTGAATGAATAAAGGAAAAACTCGTGTCTGCACCTGTTGCTATTGCTGGGTCGGTGTGAAAATGCATAATGTTGATGATCGCAATGATTACGATGATCACGATGATCATGCTGCTCCAGCTGATGATTATGATGATCACGACGATGTGTTGTTCGGTATTGAGATGAACGCAAATAGGCGGAGTTTTAATTTAATTAAAAGTTATTAGCGCTGAACCTCCAAGGCCTTTTGGCATTTAGCAATAGCATCAAAAGCACATGATCATGATTATGAACATAAACGATCAGTTTAATTTTATGTTTAGTGGCTGGCAATTGGCCATATCCATATCTACTAAACTTCACTTCACTTTTATATATTTTGGACCGTTTTGCTGATGATCTGAACGACATGTGTTAGATCATTGGACAACTCATTTGGCGATCTCACTGTGAGATCAATTGAAATGCCAAACACGTACGGCCGTCGAACATGGCGTTCAACACCAAAACGAAGTCAAGTCAATTGAACATCGCACGCTGATCAACGATCTACGATCTACGATCAACAGTCAACGATCAACGATCGGCAAAACGGTGATCAACGATCATTGATCGCTTTGATCACAGATCGTAGCTGATCGCGATGCTGATTAATTTCATGTTGTGCTGTTGTCGGCTATGCTACAAAATTGTTTCAATTAATTTAGTGATTAATCCTGGAACGTGAGTTGAATAAGAATTAAGAGACAACGTGCTCCATGCCCCTTCATCCACCTTCTCATCTAACTGTATAACTAGGTCATAACTGCATCAGTTGCCCAGACTTATAACTCATTTAGGTAAGTAAGAAAAAGAGTGAGAAAAGAGAGGGAAAGAGAGAGAGAGAGAGAGAGAGAGAGAAAGAGAGAGTATGTGGCACTGCAATCCTAATTGGTTAACTGATTTTACCGCTTTTCACCCAATTGCCTTTTTCTGCAACGGTTTTGTCCAATAAAATCAAAATGAAATTTAATTTGGTGTTAATGCCGCATAGAGTCACAAAAGGCGCTGATTTTGATGGCTTCAGTTTGCACTTTGCATTGGGGCAGTACTCAAATCTCTCTATCGCTCTCGCACTTATTCTCTGTACAACTTCTGTTCTCTATTCAGGGGCCATAAACGGTATTGAGGAAATTATAAAGGCATAAAAAAAAGGAATGAGTGAGCGAGCGAGTTGCATGCAACACATGCTGAATGCCGCAAGTTCCCTCTCAGGTGCAACAGAGTCGATGTTGTCATGCATATGCATTTGATTTATTAACCTTTCATAGCCATTCGTGTCGACAGCAACAACAACCACAACAACAACAAAAATAACAACAATAACAGCAAAATCAGCAAAATTAATGCGCATTGAAATGCCAAACATGCAAAGTCGAAGTCAAAGCCACCGAGAGTGAGAGCGAGAGAGGCAGAGAGAGAGGGAGAGAGAGAAACTCAGTTCCACACGATCCTTTCATGTGCTTCGACATGTGTTTGATGCCAAAAAAAGCGACATGCTCTGGCTAAAATCTGGTCCGTTCTAAACTCAACTAAACGAAACTTAACTAAAAGTTCTTCAGTCTCTTTTTTTTTTGTATTGCACGCATTGGCGGTGGCCTTAGCGGTTTGAGGTTTTGCTTATACTCTCAAGACCTGAGACTGTAGACTGCAGCGGCTGCTGCCACAGGGTACAGTTATGTCAGCGACGTTTTTGGTAGGCCTGCCCAAATGGCAGACAAACTGGCACGCAGGCTACACAAATGCTTCGACGATCCACCGAACCGATCTGCTTGCCCGCCTGACAGCAAAATACGGTAGCCCCTTTTCTGGAATGGAACGCGAAATACGAAACGCCAAACGCGAATCGAACCGAACTCAAACGAGACAACAATAAATTTGCGTGCCAACACTTTTTTTGTATACAGCCGCTGTGTGCATAAAGGGTAAACCGATTGTGGCATGCAACTTGCTGCATGTGGGTTTAGATATGTGGGTCAATTTAGCATACAAAAAATACACACACACACACACAAGATCAAAGATCAATAAGAGATCAAGAATCTATCATAGATACAAATGTTAAAAAGTGGCAATGGTTTTTTTTTTTGGTTTTTCGGTAGTGACAAAAAGTAAAAGGTTTAAATTTTAGATGGGATTCTCTTTAAATTTATTACTTTATTTTCAAATATATACCTATATATCATGTTTGTAAGGAGCAAACAATTTTTAAAAAATTTCTATTAGTGTGTCCCTTGCTTATTGACTAAATTTTAAATTTTGAAATTGTCTATTGTTCCTGTAGCCAGTTTCTCAATTCTTTATCCTATAGACTTTCTTCAATTGCTTAGAGTATCTAAACTTCGTTTTGAATAATTTGAAATTGTTTTCCAAATTTGTTGAAATACTTTAGCATTATGTAACCTGCCCGATATTCTAAGTACCCTGTAAGTATGTCTGTCTTGTATGTATGTTTGTGTGTGTGTCCGTTTGTGCTTAGTTAACATACACTTCGACATGTTCGGCGTGTGTGGGAAATTTGTTCATCTGATCTCTTGCCAGTAGCCAGACCATGATATTGTTATGCTTGCATTTCGGGCTTTTGCTTTTCGACCAGGTGCAGTTATGATTTATGCGCTTCGTCGTTGTTCCTGTTCTCTGCCCGTTTCTCGCGTCCCGTTTTACTTCTTTGACTGTGTCGTGGGGGCGGGGGAAACGCCTTAACATTTCCAACGGCGTAAATTATATTGAGCTTAGCATAAATCGTCAATTACAGCACATGATTATTATTAGGCATTATGGCCCAAGCCGGGCAAAAGGACAGGCCTAAACTTGTAGCTGCATAGTCTCGACGCCGAGTGCCTTAATCTGAGCCTTAGTCACTGAGCCATGGCTGGCTTTGGCCTTAGGCTTTCAGCTCAGGGCCACGCCTGCGCCAAGCCCAATCCGGCCAGGGGTCTGTGCTGCTAAAATGCGCTTTTAAGCGCCAGTTTTATTGCAACGCAGCAGCGGCAGCCGCAGCAGGCAGCATGGAGCAGTAAGCATCAGTATCAGCAGCATCCTCCTAGCAAAGCTTTAAATTATAGCCAGACCTCAACATAAGACAAAATGCTAACTAAAGCATTGCAATTTTATCAGTGCTGAACGCGTGACACGAGCATTGCTACGTTTCGAAAATAAATTATTTTTATATACTCGTATGTATATAAAATTAATGATAAGATCATGTTCAATTTATATCATGTAGAAAAACATGATTGTTCATGTTGTCGTGTCACGTTACCTTGTTGTTCCATCGCTGACAATGTATTTGTCAGCACAGTAGTACAGTGCCCGTGAGTGATCGTGTTGCAGCGATATCTAAGTAATATAATTAATACTTCTTTCATTAGATTGGGTAAATATAGTTTGATTCGTGTGTCGAAAACAAGATATCAACAAAAGGTCGCATAAGCTGACTTAACGATTGTGTGGCAAGCAGATACAAGTTTTGTAAATACATAGATAGATCACATTGCAGACATATGAGTATATATGTAGTTATATATGTATATATATTTATACATATGCTCTCTACGCCAACAACACAATATAAATCAATCAAAAGCGTACAAGTTCATTGACAGCTCGCACAGCTTGCCAGCCTCAAGCAAACAACAACAACAACAGAAACAGCAACAGCAGCAGCAGCAACAAACATGATCCATGATCCTCTTGCAACGGGTCTCAATGTATTTGTCTCTCTCACTCTTTTCTCTATATATCTATGGCCGGTTCGAGGCCTGTCAAATCGCTGGACCACATTGTAAGTTATGATTAGCTCAACGCGCTTAAGATTTAAGACCGGAAACGTTGTCGATCTATAGCACTACATATCGTACAGATAAATATATATAGATATATATATATATATATTGTTTATATATAAATATAGGAAACTATTGCGCGCTCACTCTATATTTCTCTGTCTCTTTCGCGGCGGCGGGCTAATAATTCAAATTCAAATCTCAATTGTTTTGAGTGATTTGAAATGTGATTTGCGCTTTGTTTTGACTTCAGGCAAAATTGCATTTTTATTGGCTTTTTGAGGCCCGCATCATCTGAAATCGAAACTGAAAATACATAGAAACAAAGAGAGAGACAGAGAGCCAGATTTCGAGTGTATAAGAGAGAGAGTTAAATAGGTAGAGAGAGAGAGAGAGATAGACGACTGAAGCACCCACTCAATGACGCCAAATAGCGACGCATAGTTTTGCATAAATTATGGCCAAGTTATTGACATTGCCTGAAACTCCGGCATCGATCCCGGTCAGCTAAAGTCAAGGGAAAGAACTAGTCAAGCGTAAACGACTATCTAAGACACTGACAATACTGCTGATACTTTTATTCCATTTGTATAGTAAGCATTTTAATTTGACTCTAAAATAATTTATTACTATTTGAAATAACAAACAAAAATAGAGAAATTCTCGATATTTTTATCTATTTTGTAGTTTTATTTGCTTTTATATCAATTCCATTTGCTTTGCATAATTTATACGATTCGCTTCTATCAATTGTGAAATTATAGTGTATAAAATATTATTTAGCTACTGCTAAATTGCCTTCTGTGAGTCGAGTAGAATTTACCAAGTCATCAGTTGCAACTAGAGTCGAAGAACTTGACAGTAACTGATATGTACTTTGCTGATCTTAAGAGTTCTTCGCTTGGCTTACTGCACAACGGGGTTCAATGGAGCAATATTAAGAATTACGCACTGAAAATGTTACAATTTTTTATTTTTGATCTTACTATTAAAAATTGTTGAAGTCTTAAGTTATGTTTTAAAGGTTCAACTAAATTGCTTGTTAATTTATTAAATATGTAATACAATCTAAGTACAAGCACTTGTCGTTCTAAACAAAGTCTTGTTTGTAACTCACAATAACTTCCTTAAAGCTTCGTCCAGATGATCACGCCAATCTGTGTCTTACAGTTTTCCCATGGTATACATTTCGAACTGTAGCAATTGGCAACGTGGCATATTTTGCATATAATTGGCAATAAAACTTCATGTTAATGTGCAATTAATCATATTAGCAATTAACTTTATGCTGTTTGGTTGCGCTGCACGAGATCGAATCGAATCGGATCGGATCGGATCGGATCGGAACGTCGCTTCGATCTTCGATGATCGTGTCGCAAACTCGCTTAGATGCCAATGTCAGTGGCATACGCAGCTCATCCTCCTATTCTTTCTCTCTATATTTGTCTTTTTCTCTCTCTCTCTCTTCCTCTGCTGTCATTCCCGTTTTCAATTCGTGCTCCTAGGCCGGATTGGGCCAATTTTCAAAATTTATATCGATGTACGAAACGCCAACAACTTTTGCTGACCAAATTGAAAAGCGCATACGGAAGCTTGCAACTTTGCAAGTGCAACTGCAATTGCCGCTTGTTGCGCAGATGAGTTGCAAGTTGAGTGCATAAAATTTTAGTATTATGATCGTACATTGCTGGGGTGCTGTACGCTTTACGAGGCCGTAAACTGTCGCAGAACAAACTCATATTAAATGGAAAGAAATAAAAACAAAAGCTAACAAGAGACTCTCTGAATAGCGAATACTCTGTAAAGCATATAAACTCTCTATTCCAGAAGATTGTCATGGCGAAATATGCTGAATTTTTAACTAAAATCTTCAATAAGTCACTTTTATTGACAAGCTTGGCTTACTGTGAGTCTAATAGACCCAACCCCTTAAACCTTTACAGCTGCTATTTAGCCATCAATTAATCAGCGATGCGTAACGCCATTTGGCACTAAGCGGGGCCTCCACAACAATTGACAGTCAATAATCGTTAATTGTTTTCCAGTTTTTCTCTTTCTATTTATATTTCTTTTTCTTTTTCTTTTTTTTTATTTTTTATTATTCTACCAAATTTTTTTTTTTTATTCTTCCCAACCCTTTTCATTTGACGACGATTGTCCATTGTCTCTTTGCAAGTGCACAGCGTGTGTGCTTTGAACAGTTTCAAGTGTCTTTTCATCAAATATTTCTTTCTTTCTGCTGTCTTCTTGCCTACTTGTCTTGTTGTCTTCTGGCGTTGTGATCGGCTACTGGACATACGATTTGTGTTTGTGGCCATAATTAATAACTGTTAGCTCATAAGTCTTAGCTCTTAACTTATTTAATGTCGCATTGTGGCAACTAATGAATCCCATTTCCATATAACACGAGGGCCAAACTTGCGGAATGCGGCATGAAGCGTGCAACAAGCTTAAATACAACTTGTTAGCCAATTGATTAATGTACCGCAGACTGTCTAAAAACAATTAATAACTGCTTGCGGCGACTTCCAACTATTTGTTATTCACCTCCCACCCTACACTATACCCTCCCTCAATCTTTGGACTCTGTTGCGGCCAAATACAATTTATTAAAGCGCAAATAATCTAAAGAGATTAAAATTAAATATTTTGTAAATTTAATTTGTCTGTTTTTTTTCTATATTTATTAAAGATTATTAATTTGAATTAGGTGTATAAAGATAAGTATTGGAAATTGTAGTCTACATAGTAAAATTGGAATTGGATTAGTGAAAATTATTAGAAATATTAGTAGTGTAAAAATATTATTTAGAAATATTGTATTAGAAAATGTATCAAAAAGATTTTAAAACTTTCTGCATTGATCTATTTTTTTTAATTTTAATGAATTAATTTTTAATTCTAGCTTTTATATTTTTTGTGAAATATCTGAGAAATGAATGAAATGAAGAATCTGTGAGAACTATTTCTGGAACTTATTTTAACACATCCCTCTACAGCGCATGCGATTTATATTTTTTTCTGCGCATAAAACTATGCAACAGTCGTACAAAAGTTCCTAGTCTGTCAACCGTCCGATGAGCGTATTTCCAACGATCGCATTTGAGTTCAGATCTGAGTTTCTACTCAAAGTGTTCTCGCATATGTATTTCGAAAAGCGAAAAAATGCTCAATTACATTTCACTTTCCAAGTGAAGGCCGCAGTACGTAGTCCACGAAGTTCGAAGCATGTGTGAGAGTATTGCTACTGTCCCCTTACTCCTCTTCGTTTAGTATGTTATACTTGTACAATGTATGCATTATGTGAGTGTGTTGTTTATAAAGAGCTGTTCCGTTATTCCAGTAAAAACTAAAGTGAAACTGAAATGAAATGTGGCGGCAGACGAAGAGCGTAGCACTATGCCCGCTCGTTGAGAATTCGTTTCATATTCTCATTTAATTGAGGAGATTTAGTTGTCGATCGTTCTGAGCATATGTATATTTCAGTTGCGATCCGACGCCAGAGCCTATCAAAACGAAACCAAAGCGTACTAAATTGTCGCAGTGATGTTCGTTGTCTACCGTTAAATAATTCTGCATTTGTAAATAATTCTTCAACAGAGAGTTAGCGTGAGAGAGAGAATAAAAAAAAAATAATAATAATAATAATAAAATTAAATAAAAAAATAACAATTGTTAAATACATTTTATAGAATTTTAGAAAGAGTCTAAAGTATTTTTCTGTTTGTTTTGTTTTTTGAATATATTTAATGCGTGTGTTGCCTGCAGTTCATATTCAACTTATTTCTCAAGTGCTTTAGAAATATTTCTGGAATTTTAAGTGGAACGCTAAAACACTAAAAGCGCTGAACAAATAATAAATACAAATAACATAAATAATAGAAAGTATTAAAAGCAAAACAAAAAGCTCAAGGAGAATTTACAGATGTGACACAATATTATATTGGATATATAACATATATGCGGTTTGGCAAGATTTCTGAAGTAAGTTTCTCTCCCATATACATAAAGAAAGTCATTTGTACATGTAGATGTACTACATACATATGTATATAAATATATATCCCTATATATTATATTATTATTGTGTTGTAGCCGTTAGTGCGTAGTTTGTACATCCCTCTCTTGCCTTTTCGCCTTATATTTCTCTGCTGACTTGCGTAATTGCGCAAATTATTTGTTTAGACCACTTTTTGATTGACCGCGCACAGAAAATTTGACTTTTTAACCCGTTTTTTTTTTGTTTTTGTGTGTTTTTTTTTATCTATTTTGTTTTCTTTTTTTGTGGGGTAAACAAATGCGAGCAACTATTATCTATTGTATTGTGGCCCCCAGGCCAATTTATGTGCCTCCATTTGCAACCGCAGTCAATCGTTCAATTATCAAAACTGTTTTTTATGCCACCATTCCCTATTACATTGCTTCAATCAGTTTTTGAGGCAGCAGCGAGTGCTGATGGAGGGAAAGAGGTGACTCCTGCAGCTACTGCTCTCCCCATTTACGGCACATGCCACAAATTTTATGCTTTATGACCAAATTGAAAGCACAACAAATAATTGCCAGTTTTATTTTATTTTATTTTAGTTTTTCCCATGAAGTTTACTTAATTTTACAAAGTTCAAAACTGAAAATTCAACTATACTAACAAAATTTAAGCACAAATTTATTTGTCTTTCCTTTTTCCAATTCCAAATTGCGATTGTTTTTCAAGTTCAAATCGATAAATTAGAAATTTCTCAACTGAAAAATTCTTCCACATATTATACGAAATGAAGCGTGCAAATTGAAATGGTTTGTTAAATGTGAAATATGCACGCGAATACGTGCGTTCCTGAAGGTTATTTATTAAGTAAGTATTCAGGTGTATGTATACATAAGTTTATGTGTGTCTCAGTGTGAGTGTATGTGCAAGTGTATGTGTGGAATATAGCTCTACAAATAGCTAAACAAATGGATATGTAACGATGCATAGTGAAATGGAAATGGAATAAGCCAGCAGCCCCTGTGTTAAAGGCAACAAAGCAGAAGCAACAAGTAATAATAATAAAGCATACAAAGTATCAGTCGCAACTAGCAGATACCCTATGTATATTTATTAATTCATATTTCTTTCACCAGAAATAGCATGAATATTAAGCTTCTAGCTTTTATGCTATCTTGTACACTAATAATTATCTACGTCTGAAACCTCTTAGTATTTATTAAATGAATACAGGGTATCCATAGAAAAAAAACCATTGAAGCACAGAACGTGTGGCGTAAAGTTTTGATCGACAGACAGACAAACACATGTGAACTAACTTGCACAGACAGATAATTTAAAAATGTTTGTTTATGCGGCGAGAAAATATTGTTCATGTTCATATTGTGAGTTAGACGGCTGGACCTACGGATCTATGAAAACTTATATACAATATACTATATGCATATGTGTTGATAAACATACGCCACAGTTTTGAACTTTGTAAAATTAAGTAAACTTCATGGGAAAAACTAAAATAAAATAAAATAAAACTGGCAATTATTTGTTGTGCTTTCAATTTGGTCATAAAGCATAAAATTTGTGGCATGTGCCGTAAATGGGGAGAGCAGTAGCTGCAGGAGTCACCTCTTTCCCTCCATCAGCACTCGCTGCTGCCTCAAAAACTGATTGAAGCAATGTAATAGGGAATGGTGGCATAAAAAACAGTTTTGATAATTGAACGATTGACTGCGGTTGCAAATGGAGGCACATAAATTGGCCTGGGGGCCACAATACAATAGATAATAGTTGCTCGCATTTGTTTACCCCACAAAAAAAGAAAACAAAATAGATAAAAAAAAACACACAAAAACAAAAAAAAAAACGGGTTAAAAAGTCAAATTTTCTGTGCGCGGTCAATCAAAAAGTGGTCTAAACAAATAATTTGCGCAATTACGCAAGTCAGCAGAGAAATATAAGGCGAAAAAGCAAGAGAGGGATGTACAAACTACGCACTAACGGCTACAACACAATAATAATATAATATATAGGGATATATATTTATATACATATGTATGTAGTACATCTACATGTACAAATGACTTTCTTTATGTATATGGGAGAGAAACTTACTTCAGAAATCTTGCCAAACCGCATATATGTTATATATCCAATATAATATTGTGTCACATCTGTAAATTCTCCTTGAGCTTTTTGTTTTGCTTTTAATACTTTCTATTATTTATGTTATTTGTATTTATTATTTGTTCAGCGCTTTTAGTGTTTTAGCGTTCCACTTAAAATTCCAGAAATATTTCTAAAGCACTTGAGAAATAAGTTGAATATGAACTGCAGGCAACACACGCATTAAATATATTCAAAAAACAAAACAAACAGAAAAATACTTTAGACTCTTTCTAAAATTCTATAAAATGTATTTAACAATTGTTATTTTTTTATTTAATTTTATTATTATTATTATTATTTTTTTTTTATTCTCTCTCTCACGCTAACTCTCTGTTGAAGAATTATTTACAAATGCAGAATTATTTAACGGTAGACAACGAACATCACTGCGACAATTTAGTACGCTTTGGTTTCGTTTTGATAGGCTCTGGCGTCGGATCGCAACTGAAATATACATATGCTCAGAACGATCGACAACTAAATCTCCTCAATTAAATGAGAATATGAAACGAATTCTCAACGAGCGGGCATAGTGCTACGCTCTTCGTCTGCCGCCACATTTCATTTCAGTTTCACTTTAGTTTTTACTGGAATAACGGAACAGCTCTTTATAAACAACACACTCACATAATGCATACATTGTACAAGTATAACATACTAAACGAAGAGGAGTAAGGGGACAGTAGCAATACTCTCACACATGCTTCGAACTTCGTGGACTACGTACTGCGGCCTTCACTTGGAAAGTGAAATGTAATTGAGCATTTTTTCGCTTTTCAAAATACATATGCGAGAACACTTTGAGTAGAAACTCAGATCTGAACTCAAATGCGATCGTTGGAAATACGCTCATCGAACGGTTGACAGACTAGGAACTTTTGTACGACTGTTGAGGGATGTGTTAAAATAAGTTCCAGAAATAGTTCTCACAGATTCTTCATTTCATTCATTTCTCAGATATTTCACAAAAAATATAAAAGCTAGAATTAAAAATTAATTCATTAAAATTAAAAAAAATAGATCAATGCAGAAAGTTTTAAAATCTTTTTGATACATTTTCTAATACAATATTTCTAAATAATATTTTTACACTACTAATATTTCTAATAATTTTCACTAATCCAATTCCAATTTTACTATGTAGACTACAATTTCCAATACTTATCTTTATACACCTAATTCAAATTAATAATCTTTAATAAATATAGAAAAAAAACAGACAAATTAAATTTACAAAATATTTAATTTTAATCTCTTTAGATTATTTGCGCTTTAATAAATTGTATTTGGCCGCAACAGAGTCCAAAGATTGAGGGAGGGTATAGTGTAGGGTGGGAGGTGAATAACAAATAGTTGGAAGTCGCCGCAAGCAGTTATTAATTGTTTTTAGACAGTCTGCGGTACATTAATCAATTGGCTAACAAGTTGTATTTAAGCTTGTTGCACGCTTCATGCCGCATTCCGCAAGTTTGGCCCTCGTGTTATATGGAAATGGGATTCATTAGTTGCCACAATGCGACATTAAATAAGTTAAGAGCTAAGACTTATGTGCTAACAGTTATTAATTATGGCCACAAACACAAATCGTATGTCCAGTAGCCGATCACAACGCCAGAAGACAACAAGACAAGTAGGCAAGAAGACAGCAGAAAGAAAGAAAGATTTGATGAAAAGACACTTGAAACTGTTCAAAGCACACACGCTGTGCACTTGCAAAGAGACAATGGACAATCGTCGTCAAATGAAAAGGGTTGGGAAGAATAAAAAAAAAAAATTTGGTAGAATAATAAAAAATAAAAAACAAGAAAAAGAAAAAGAAATATAAATAGAAAGAGAAAAACTGGAAAACAATTAACGATTATTGACTGTCAATTGTTGTGGAGGCCCCGCTTAGTGCCAAATGGCGTTACGCATCGCTGATTAATTGATGGCTAAATAGCAGCTGTAAAGGTTTAAGGGGTTGGGTCTATTAGACTCACAGTAAGCCAAGCTTGTCAATAAAAGTGACTTATTGAAGATTTTAGTTAAAAATTCAGCATATTTCGCCATGACAATCTTCTGGAATAGAGAGTTTATATGCTTTACAGAGTATTCGCTATTCAGAGAGTCTCTTGTTAGCTTTTGTTTTTATTTCTTTCCATTTAATATGCGTTTGTTCTGCGACAGTTTACGGCCTCGTAAAGCGTACAGCACCCCAGCAATGTACGATCATAATACTAAAATTTTATGCACTCAACTTGCAACTCATCTGCGCAACAAGCGGCAATTGCAGTTGCACTTGCAAAGTTGCAAGCTTCCGTATGCGCTTTTCAATTTGGTCAGCAAAAGTTGTTGGCGTTTCGTACATCGATATAAATTTTGAAAATTGGCCCAATCCGGCCTAGGAGCACGAATTGAAAACGGGAATGACAGCAGAGGAAGAGAGAGAGAGAGAAAAAGACAAATATAGAGAGAAAGAATAGGAGGATGAGCTGCGTATGCCACTGACATTGGCATCTAAGCGAGTTTGCGACACGATCATCGAAGATCGAAGCGACGTTCCGATCCGATCCGATCCGATTCGATTCGATCTCGTGCAGCGCAACCAAACAGCATAAAGTTAATTGCTAATATGATTAATTGCACATTAACATGAAGTTTTATTGCCAATTATATGCAAAATATGCCACGTTGCCAATTGCTACAGTTCGAAATGTATACCATGGGAAAACTGTAAGACACAGATTGGCGTGATCATCTGGACGAAGCTTTAAGGAAGTTATTGTGAGTTACAAACAAGACTTTGTTTAGAACGACAAGTGCTTGTACTTAGATTGTATTACATATTTAATAAATTAACAAGCAATTTAGTTGAACCTTTAAAACATAACTTAAGACTTCAACAATTTTTAATAGTAAGATCAAAAATAAAAAATTGTAACATTTTCAGTGCGTAATTCTTAATATTGCTCCATTGAACCCCGTTGTGCAGTAAGCCAAGCGAAGAACTCTTAAGATCAGCAAAGTACATATCAGTTACTGTCAAGTTCTTCGACTCTAGTTGCAACTGATGACTTGGTAAATTCTACTCGACTCACAGAAGGCAATTTAGCAGTAGCTAAATAATATTTTATACACTATAATTTCACAATTGATAGAAGCGAATCGTATAAATTATGCAAAGCAAATGGAATTGATATAAAAGCAAATAAAACTACAAAATAGATAAAAATATCGAGAATTTCTCTATTTTTGTTTGTTATTTCAAATAGTAATAAATTATTTTAGAGTCAAATTAAAATGCTTACTATACAAATGGAATAAAAGTATCAGCAGTATTGTCAGTGTCTTAGATAGTCGTTTACGCTTGACTAGTTCTTTCCCTTGACTTTAGCTGACCGGGATCGATGCCGGAGTTTCAGGCAATGTCAATAACTTGGCCATAATTTATGCAAAACTATGCGTCGCTATTTGGCGTCATTGAGTGGGTGCTTCAGTCGTCTATCTCTCTCTCTCTCTCTACCTATTTAACTCTCTCTCTTATACACTCGAAATCTGGCTCTCTGTCTCTCTCTTTGTTTCTATGTATTTTCAGTTTCGATTTCAGATGATGCGGGCCTCAAAAAGCCAATAAAAATGCAATTTTGCCTGAAGTCAAAACAAAGCGCAAATCACATTTCAAATCACTCAAAACAATTGAGATTTGAATTTGAATTATTAGCCCGCCGCCGCGAAAGAGACAGAAATATATAGAGTGAGTGCGCAATAGTTTCCTATATTTATATATAAACAATATATATATATATATATATATATCTATATATATTTATCTGTACGATATGTAGTGCTATAGATCGACAACGTTTCCGGTCTTAAATCTTAAGCGCGTTGAGCTAATCATAACTTACAATGTGGTCCAGCGATTTGACAGGCCTCGAACCGGCCATAGATATATAGAGAAAAGAGTGAGAGAGACAGATACATTGAGACCCGTTGCAAGAGGATCATGGATCATGTTTGTTGCTGCTGCTGCTGCTGTTGCTGTTTCTGTTGTTGTTGTTGTTTGCTTGAGGCTGGCAAGCTGTGCGAGCTGTCAATGAACTTGTACGCTTTTGATTGATTTATATTGTGTTGTTGGCGTAGAGAGCATATGTATAAATATATATACATATATAACTACATATATACTCATATGTCTGCAATGTGATCTATCTATGTATTTACAAAACTTGTATCTGCTTGCCACACAATCGTTAAGTCAGCTTATGCGACCTTTTGTTGATATCTTGTTTTCGACACACGAATCAAACTATATTTACCCAATCTAATGAAAGAAGTATTAATTATATTACTTAGATATCGCTGCAACACGATCACTCACGGGCACTGTACTACTGTGCTGACAAATACATTGTCAGCGATGGAACAACAAGGTAACGTGACACGACAACATGAACAATCATGTTTTTCTACATGATATAAATTGAACATGATCTTATCATTAATTTTATATACATACGAGTATATAAAAATAATTTATTTTCGAAACGTAGCAATGCTCGTGTCACGCGTTCAGCACTGATAAAATTGCAATGCTTTAGTTAGCATTTTGTCTTATGTTGAGGTCTGGCCATAATTTAAAGCTTTGCTAGGAGGATGCTGCTGATACTGATGCTTACTGCTCCATGCTGCCTGCTGCGGCTGCCGCTGCTGCGTTGCAATAAAACTGGCGCTTAAAAGCGCATTTTAGCAGCACAGACCCCTGGCCGGATTGGGCTTGGCGCAGGCGTGGCCCTGAGCTGAAAGCCTAAGGCCAAAGCCAGCCATGGCTCAGTGACTAAGGCTCAGATTAAGGCACTCGGCGTCGAGACTATGCAGCTACAAGTTTAGGCCTGTCCTTTTGCCCGGCTTGGGCCATAATGCCTAATAATAATCATGTGTAATTGTCGTCTGTAATTGACGATTTATGCTAAGCTCAATATAATTTACGCCGTTGGAAATGTTAAGGCGTTTCCCCCGCCCCCACGACACAGTCAAAGAAGTAAAACGGGACGCGAGAAACGGGCAGAGAACAGGAACAACGACGAAGCGCATAAATCATAACTGCACCTGGTCGAAAAGCAAAAGCCCGAAATGCAAGCATAACAATATCATGGTCTGGCTACTGGCAAGAGATCAGATGAACAAATTTCCCACACACGCCGAACATGTCGAAGTGTATGTTAACTAAGCACAAACGGACACACACACAAACATACATACAAGACAGACATACTTACAGGGTACTTAGAATATCGGGCAGGTTACACAATGCTAAAGTATTTCAACAAATTTGGAAAACAATTTCAAATTATTCAAAACGAAGTTTAGATACTCTAAGCAATTGAAGAAAGTCTATAGGATAAAGAATTGAGAAACTGGCTACAGGAACAATAGACAATTTCAAAATTTAAAATTTAGTCAATAAGCAAGGGACACACTAATAGAAATTTTTTAAAAATTGTTTGCTCCTTACAAACATGATATATAGGTATATATTTGAAAATAAAGTAATAAATTTAAAGAGAATCCCATCTAAAATTTAAACCTTTTACTTTTTGTCACTACCGAAAAACCAAAAAAAAAAAACCATTGCCACTTTTTAACATTTGTATCTATGATAGATTCTTGATCTCTTATTGATCTTTGATCTTGTGTGTGTGTGTGTGTATTTTTTGTATGCTAAATTGACCCACATATCTAAACCCACATGCAGCAAGTTGCATGCCACAATCGGTTTACCCTTTATGCACACAGCGGCTGTATACAAAAAAAGTGTTGGCACGCAAATTTATTGTTGTCTCGTTTGAGTTCGGTTCGATTCGCGTTTGGCGTTTCGTATTTCGCGTTCCATTCCAGAAAAGGGGCTACCGTATTTTGCTGTCAGGCGGGCAAGCAGATCGGTTCGGTGGATCGTCGAAGCATTTGTGTAGCCTGCGTGCCAGTTTGTCTGCCATTTGGGCAGGCCTACCAAAAACGTCGCTGACATAACTGTACCCTGTGGCAGCAGCCGCTGCAGTCTACAGTCTCAGGTCTTGAGAGTATAAGCAAAACCTCAAACCGCTAAGGCCACCGCCAATGCGTGCAATACAAAAAAAAAAAGAGACTGAAGAACTTTTAGTTAAGTTTCGTTTAGTTGAGTTTAGAACGGACCAGATTTTAGCCAGAGCATGTCGCTTTTTTTGGCATCAAACACATGTCGAAGCACATGAAAGGATCGTGTGGAACTGAGTTTCTCTCTCTCCCTCTCTCTCTGCCTCTCTCGCTCTCACTCTCGGTGGCTTTGACTTCGACTTTGCATGTTTGGCATTTCAATGCGCATTAATTTTGCTGATTTTGCTGTTATTGTTGTTATTTTTGTTGTTGTTGTGGTTGTTGTTGCTGTCGACACGAATGGCTATGAAAGGTTAATAAATCAAATGCATATGCATGACAACATCGACTCTGTTGCACCTGAGAGGGAACTTGCGGCATTCAGCATGTGTTGCATGCAACTCGCTCGCTCACTCATTCCTTTTTTTTATGCCTTTATAATTTCCTCAATACCGTTTATGGCCCCTGAATAGAGAACAGAAGTTGTACAGAGAATAAGTGCGAGAGCGATAGAGAGATTTGAGTACTGCCCCAATGCAAAGTGCAAACTGAAGCCATCAAAATCAGCGCCTTTTGTGACTCTATGCGGCATTAACACCAAATTAAATTTCATTTTGATTTTATTGGACAAAACCGTTGCAGAAAAAGGCAATTGGGTGAAAAGCGGTAAAATCAGTTAACCAATTAGGATTGCAGTGCCACATACTCTCTCTTTCTCTCTCTCTCTCTCTCTCTCTCTCTTTCCCTCTCTTTTCTCACTCTTTTTCTTACTTACCTAAATGAGTTATAAGTCTGGGCAACTGATGCAGTTATGACCTAGTTATACAGTTAGATGAGAAGGTGGATGAAGGGGCATGGAGCACGTTGTCTCTTAATTCTTATTCAACTCACGTTCCAGGATTAATCACTAAATTAATTGAAACAATTTTGTAGCATAGCCGACAACAGCACAACATGAAATTAATCAGCATCGCGATCAGCTACGATTGTGATCAAAGCGATCAATGATCGTTGATCACCGTTTTGCCGATCGTTGATCGTTGACTGTTGATCGTAGATCGTAGATCGTTGATCAGCGTGCGATGTTCAATTGACTTGACTTCGTTTTGGTGTTGAACGCCATGTTCGACGGCCGTACGTGTTTGGCATTTCAATTGATCTCACAGTGAGATCGCCAAATGAGTTGTCCAATGATCTAACACATGTCGTTCAGATCATCAGCAAAACGGTCCAAAATATATAAAAGTGAAGTGAAGTTTAGTAGATATGGATATGGCCAATTGCCAGCCACTAAACATAAAATTAAACTGATCGTTTATGTTCATAATCATGATCATGTGCTTTTGATGCTATTGCTAAATGCCAAAAGGCCTTGGAGGTTCAGCGCTAATAACTTTTAATTAAATTAAAACTCCGCCTATTTGCGTTCATCTCAATACCGAACAACACATCGTCGTGATCATCATAATCATCAGCTGGAGCAGCATGATCATCGTGATCATCGTAATCATTGCGATCATCAACATTATGCATTTTCACACCGACCCAGCAATAGCAACAGGTGCAGACACGAGTTTTTCCTTTATTCATTCAAAATGATCGCAGTTGAAATCGTGGCTAAGAGTCTACAAGAGTTTACTCCTACTCCAGCTGCTACTCCTGCTTCCTCCTCTTCCTCTTCCTTCTCCTCCTCCTCCTCATCCTCCATTTTGTTTCATCTGTTGTTGCAGCTTCGGCAATCAGTTAAATCGTTTCGATTATGATCAGCAGCAACAAGCGTTATGTTTTCCTTAAGCTCAGCACTCCGATCTACTTGCTTTGCGATCCCCGTTGTACTTGTTGTAAGTTGCTGTTACAAACATAATTGATCAATTAAAAATTAATACTAACTTTGTTTTTAGCTGCAGGTGCGCTTCCTAGTTGAAGCGTGTGATCACAATGATCTCCCATCTCTTCATCTTTCTCTCTATCTTGCTAACTCTCACTTTGACTCTCTTTTTCTTTGCATTATCAAAGTAGCACACAGAGTTCAGACCTCACACGCTGAATTGTCATAATAGACGTTATCCCCCCTCCACCTGCTTCTCTCTATTGGAGCTACTTAAATCAAATGAGTTAATGCCACCAAATATTGGTGACACACAATGTGTAAACAATAGTTTGAAGCTTTCTGCTTTCATGATTTATAGTAACTCTACGCTTTAATCCTCTGGATGCGACCGACTTTGTTGTGCTAATCAGCGTTCAAGTTTATGTGACAGTTTAAAGTATGCCACACGCATGCTAGAGTCGCATTGGAGAGTCAAATGTTTCATCTTCTTGAACTGGTGCGGCGCTTATAGTCTACTCGCAAGGTGTCGCAGCCAACGATCGTTACAACTTTGGCGGCGATCAGTCGTCTTTAGTCTTTAGTTTGTCTATGGCTGGCTTGGAGTCTTTGGTCTACTACTTTCCTTGTGCCCCATTGATAATTCAATTTCTTCGAATATCTTGACTTAATTTTCATCTGAAAGGAGATGGGGGGAAAAGATGAGACCACCACGATCGAACACCGATCATAACAATCGTCAACAACGGGGCCTTTTGGCTGCTGCGGCTACGGCTGCGGCTGCGGGCTGCGTGTGGCCTTTGTTCAAATGTCCGATTTATGGTTCAATTTTATTGTTAATTGAAATTCAACTAGTTTAGTGTGTCTTTCTTTCCGTCTATCACTCCGTATGTCTGTCTGTCTGTCTCTCAATCTCTCAGTTTCTCGTAGATTCGTCGCCTGATCTTTTGGGTGCGGTCTTTCCATCTTTTGCTTATCATCGATTCTTTTCCTAATGCTGCATTTTTTTATTTATTAATTTATTTTGGTTTTTTTTTCTTATTATTGTCATAAAACTGTCAGCTAAATTAAATTGTTCATGTTGATCTTCTGCTTGTTGCTGTTATATTCAGTTGATCCTGATTTATGTCTGACATGGGCGTTAAAACAGAAGTCGCTGAACATAAATTTGCTAATAGGCTTTACTTTAGTTTCCATCTCTCACATCTCTCTCATTTCTCATAACTTTCAATTACATTTGGAATCACTTGTAGCTTGTCTTTAACTAAAGCCTAGCTTCAATTGAAAACTGCAGCTGGAATTGGGTTAATCGACTAGAAGATACTCTGTAACATACGCCTTAATTTAATATGTCGCTAAAGATTTAAAGTTCAAAATTTATTCTACTTAAGAATTTCACTTCTAAGCCACCACAAAAATTTCTTGAGCAGGGTATAAACAGACGCAGTGCAATGTATAAGGGTCCCAGTTCTCGCTCTAGTTTAACCGCGATCTGCGTGCAACAACAATTTCCTGATTAACACTTTGAGCATAATTTAACCGCCGGCGACAATGCGCACATAACAAACAGACAAACAGACTAAAAATTCAAATGCAACAACGTGCTGCTGCCTGCATCTAGAGCATGTCTCATCTTCACTATGCTTCTGCTGCCGCCGCCTGCTGCTACTGCTGCTGCTGCTGTTACTGTTACTGTTGCTTTGCTGCTGTTGATCATGGCGCGTGCGCAGTTGCAGCCGCCGGCAGAGAGACAAATTCTAATGCACGGATAAAAGATATTATTGTGGCTGGGCCCAGGCGACAGGAAAACTTCGTGCTGATTGTCTTTAAGTAGCTGAGGGCAGTTGCCGTCGCTGTTGCAGTTTCAGTTGCAGCTACTCTGTGGCAGTTCAAAATTGTGAATTCAGATTTCATAAAACTCGTTGTTGCATGCACCGATTTTCCGCATTCTTTGTGTAATTTAATGGCGCGAAAATATGACTAGATGGATGTGCATATACTTCTAACTCTCACTATGATTACACTTGATTACATAATTCGAGTTCATATTTCTGCTTGACAATCGACAACAACGACGAGGACGACGGCGCCGGCGCCGGCGCCATTTCCATTTGATAGGAAGTGCATTAGCACAAAAAAGACATTAGTTTCCTTAATTTACTGATTGTTGGGCTTAACGTGTTAATTAATATAGTAAATTTGCATAAAAAAAAATTTTAATACATACAAATATCTTTTACTTCATATCGATCGACTTGATCCAATAAGACTTAGTCTTACAAGAACTTCACTCACACTCAAAGAAACAATGCAGGAATCCAACTGTTGCTTAACAAATCAAAATTCAATTGCATTCGAATCAGACTCTAATTTCCAACCATGATCGAGGCGCAATCTACCAATGACTCGCTTATGTTTCCCTCTTCACCAAGCACTGAAACTCACCACGATCTCACTTACTTACGCTCTCACCATAAGCTCACATGTACTCTCTCTCTCTTCCTCTCTCTCTCTCTCTCTCGCTCTTTCACTCTCTCTTTGTTCATTACGTTCGTTTACGTTACCATGATCCCCTTGAATTTTTCGAAATTCGAAATGCAGTCAAACTGCATCTCTCTCACTCTTTCGATCTTTCTTTAGCTCTCTTCGTTATTTCCCCTACTATGAGTGTATGGTAAGTTTGAGAGGCTGATTGATAGTTGAAGCCCGTCTCTATGTATATATATAGGTCTATGAAACAGTTGCGGACTATAAAACTTAAAGCTGCAAACGGACGCCTTTGTCATGGTCGTAAAGCCAAAGCGAAACTGCAAAGAAAAATTGCACCTATTGCTTTGTGTTTTACGAGGCGGGTCACTCGCACAGCGGGCAAAGAAGCAATTGATTCAGCTATTGTTTTTTTACTATTATTTTTTTGTTTGTTTGTGCAATAACAACTTACAGTGACGACGACTGCGAATGCGACGGTTGCAACAATTAAAACGTAGCTGCTGTAAATACCCCGCCACATTAATAGCTAACCAACACTTTGGGGGCGGTGATGTCATTTGCTGTTGGGCAAGTTGACAGGCAATTGGTAGTTTCTCCTTCTCCCCATCCTACTTAATGCCAAAAAATCGCATATTGTTGTAAAATTGCAACCATCAATTTGTTTATGAGATGTGTGTGCAACGAAAAAAACCTTTCGACTGACTGTCTGTGAGGGCAGTGACAGAGGGAGCTTCGATGGGGTTAGGTTAACTTGGGCAGCTTAACCTTCTGCGCGTGCCAAATGGCAACAAAACGAGGCAGGAAACGTTGCAACAACTGCAGACAAAAAAAAAAAAAACAAACGCAGCATGTGGCCAAAGTCATGTTGAACTTCGCTCACAGATTTATAACAAAGATATCGTAGCGTTGCCGACATGCTGCGTCTCCCTCAAGCCGTTACTGAATGCCGGTGCCCACGTCCCCACTCTCTTCCCGCTGCTTCCCATCATTCTGCCACATTTGCACTATCCCTGTCTGTCTATGAGCTATTAGAGTTCAGAGAAACTAAGTCGCAGTCCTGTTGCAGACCCGGTTCGGGGCCATGGCAATCCATTAGTGTGTGAGCCCAGTCAAGAGTCGCAAGTTGGCCTTCTTTTTTTTCTCTTTTCATTTTGTTGTTGTTGTTGTTTTTGTTGCTGCTTTGCCTCTTTTTGCATCGGTCGGCATCTAACAAATCGTTCTGTAATTTGATAGCTTAGAAGTTTATGACTTTGGCCTGGCAGTTTTTAATGGGGCGCAGTTCGCGCCAGTCTACAGCTCTCTACTGTGGTCCACTGTGGTTCCACTGTTGTTCCACTGTGGTTCCACTTTGGTCAACTAGTCAACTGATCAACTGATCAACTGGCAGTACCATGACTATAACTATGTTGCACCAATCCAAAATGTACAAAATAACAAACATTATTAAAGTGTTCGAAAAAGTATAATTTTAAGGGAATTGATCGATAGTTTAATACACTTACAGGATATTTCTTTGTTGCCTATTATATTAGAGAAAAGTTTCGACTAATTTTAATATTAAGGAATGCAGCTGACTTTCAATCTATAGCGATCTATAGTACATATATAGTTGCACGTTACATTGTTTGTTTGTAAATTGCAATACCCAGCAAAATAAACTTGAATCTGTTTTTAGGCCCGGAAAAACTGGCCAAGTGCGTCGTTCGGGCGCTGGCGACTGAGATCGCCTGCCAAATCGCGCAAAATATGCTAAAAGGTTTTGCGAGATCAATTTAGAGATTTTTTGTTTAGATAAGCGCTCGTTTATTGGCCAACGATCGACGCGAGTCCAAAACTCACAGTTGGAGGCTCTAGTCCGAAGCTCGTGGACGGCGTAGACGGAGAGAAAGACTACGACGGGAGTCGGAACAAACATGTTGCGCTCAGTTACTTAATCTCAAATGGCGCTGGCTTTATGACCACTGTACCACCGACAAAACCACCGACAACAACAGCAATAACAACAACAACTTTGGCTATATTGACAGGCCTACACATGTTTTGCCTGATATCAGATCTAAGTCAAAAGCCAAATTGCCAATTGCAATGACAAAGCATCCACAGAGAACAGAGATCACGGAAAAGAATCACAA
>JBAMBR010006551.1:150000-170000 GCA_037044475.1 Zaprionus obscuricornis | reverse complement strand
ATTCATAATTTAGCAAGGAAGGCAGAATTGAGCAATGAAGAAGTAAGACTATTAAATATACATAGAACTACACGTAATGAATAAATAACAGGGTCGTAGCATAAATTCTAATAGCAAATAAGATTCGCTGTCGTAATTCTTATTAAGCGTAGCAAAATTCGATATCAGCTCGTTTTCTTTATTGAAATCCAAAGAATTACAACACTCATAATACTTAAAGTACTCATAGTATTCATAGTTATTCATAGTTATTTCAGGGCACCCACAAACGATTTTAGTTGCTTGAAATGTGATTTAGCCAATAGGCAGGCCAATAGCCAGGCTAATAGCCAATTTAAATGAGATGAGCGACGGCCACAGAGATGAGTTGAGGTTCGAACCAAAAGGAAGTTGAAGCCAAAGTCCAGTCGCAATTGTAATTAAATCGCAATATGCCAAGGCCCCAGACAACTTTTACCTGGTATATGCTTGGTCTCTTGATCTCTTTGCCTCAGTTGCCCCAGCTGTTGCCCCAGTTGCCCACAGCTGCTGATGCTGCTGGTGCTGGTGCTGGGGCTGGTGCCCCTCATTGATGATGCTGGTCCGAAGCATTTCAATGATTTATTGAATTTAAATCACTTGTATTGGCAACAGTCCCGCTGTGAATTTGTGACATTTTCGTAAACGAAAAATGTCAGTTACGATTTTTTATTAGCCTTCACTCCCCGGCAACAGTCGCAGCAAACAGCAACAGAGTCTCTGTTGATCTTGATGAAGCCAATACTCTATACTTAGTTCACAGTTCTTATTTTAAGTTGAGGTTGGATAGAAAGAGATAGATAGAGATAGACAGAGAGATAGAGATTGGCGTTGCTGTATAGGGCTAGGATCTATATTTGATCTATCGAAGATGAGGTCGTCGCTTTGGCGTTACGGTACATGGTAATAAAGCTGGTAAACTACTGTAAAATATAGTTCAAACTCATTTCTAGTAATAAATTCCATTTTTGTAGTCATAAAAACTCGTTCAACAAACATACACGAACATAAAAGCGAACCGAGAGTTTTTTTTTTTTGTTTTTGTTATTTTTTTGGCCTCTAATAAAGTTATTAACTGGCATAAAAGTGCAGTTTATGCAACGTTCGCTCGAGTCAGCTCTTGTTAAAAGACCATAAAAATTCAAAATCTAACACAGAGAGTCAGAGTCAGAGTCAGAGCAAGAGCAAGAGCCAAAGCAATAAATGCATATAAATGCCTCAAGGCAGCATTTTCATGTACCACAAAACTGATGACATGTTCGTTCATTAATTAGAAAGCGATCGAAATAGAGAATGATCCAAGCAACGATTGAACAAACCAAACGATCGTATAGTTTAACAGATATTTCTTTCTAAGCGAGAATCTCTCACGACAGAAAAAAAGTGTGCGTGCGAGACCAAAAGTACGAGAGATAGAGATAGAGAGAGAGAGAACGAAACCGTGCGACAGCTCCTAATTAGAAATAACCTAAAATGACTTCATTAGAAAACTATAACACGCTTGTTAACGTCATGTATACAATGCGGGTACAGGTTCCAAAACAAAAACAATGAATTACAACAACAATAACAGCATCTGCTTAATGATCAAGCACAACAAAAGCTAGGAACTAAACTCTCCAGTCTATTGAATCTTTTGTTTAAATTTTGTTGTTTTTTTTTCTATCTCTTTCTCTCTCTCTCTCTCTCTCTCTCTCTCTCTCTCTCGCAGTCTGCCTTCAGTTTTCAGTTTTCAGTTTTTCTGTTCAAATTTTAATTATTTAATGGGCGTACACTGGCCCCTCGCCTATGGGCGTGTCAATATTCTAAACATAACCAAACACAGAAATCACTTTTAACTATAGTTCATAAAGTTTTGTCTTGTCTTGTCTTGTCTTGCCTTCTGATGTTATACTTTTTTATGCATTTTCAAGCTCATTATCGCAACTTAAAGCCCATTTCTGAAGACATTCCACAATTCCGAAGTTGATCTATGGCCTCATAAATCTACACAATGCGGCCCAAAACCAAAAACCAAAAGCCCAAATCAAACATATTTATATGACAAGTAAATCACCTTTGCTCCAGCTTTTTCCGACACTTTTCCAAGGTGTTCTCCATGCAACACCCAACACCTTCGACTTCGTGGTGGCAATTGAATTCAATTGGCGTCACGACTTGCAGACAAAAATCAATTTTTATGATCAATCTCCACTCGGCGTGCCTTCAAATTGGCAAATTAACCTGCTTCCCCATAATCCCTGCGCCTTTTTCTTCACATCAACCGCGACGCTTTCCATCTCTCTCTCTGTCTACGCGCAAATTACTTCAATACCATTTTCTAATATCTATAACAGAGCTGGGCAATTTATTTTTGATTTTTCCAATTTTCATTTTGAGGCCAAAAAAACAAAAAAAAAAACGCCTCACACTCGAAAAACGAAAACACCAAAAAACAAAACCTAAACGAGAAATTAAGAAAAAATGTATATTTTGATCAGATTTTATCGCAGTTTACGTTATCGCAGTGTCGGCATCTCGAGCTCAATCTATGGCGACAAAGTGAAAAATTTCGAAACCTATACCGGGCAATAAGCTTTCAATCAGCTGTTGGCAATGCTCGACTAGCATATACTCTACATTGTAGTATTAAACTCTAGTATTAGCAATATTATTAATTTTCCTTAAAACCAATAATACTTATTAAATGTAAATCAGTTATTGATTATATCGTAGATAAATCAGGTATTATAGAAACTATAAAAATTACAATTAAGTAACTTCAGTTACCAAATCATGAAAATGTATGCCATTTTATTGTCTCGTTCATATCCATTTATGCCAAACATATCAGTTAAGTAAAGAGTATCTCAAACGAAACAATACACAGGAGGCATAGAAATTCTTAATTAATTGCATTCTCTCCCGACTTAATTTCCACTTGTAGCCCTAATGACTTGCTTTGACACTTTACCTTTGTCTTAACATGTCCGATGAAAAACAAAAACACAAAAAAAAAAAACTGAAACTAAAAAAAAAAAATCCACATTGGACCGAAAACCGCCATAAATTAAACGGCAATTATGTCAGTTTATTTGGAGCAAAGCGTCTTTAAATTTATGTATTCAGAGAGTTTTGAAAATGGGCGGAATCTGGGCAGAGTTCACAATTAGAGACTGATTTTGGTACATAAACAGCAGGTGACAACAGAAAACAAATACAGCGCATTGTATATATATATATATATATATATATATATACTATAGACTGAAGGTTCGTGAGAGTTGGAGCGAATTTCTTGATAATGTTTCGCCTAATAATACATATTTTATAAAGCGATAAAGGTTTAAATAAATTCAACTGATCTATACATATGTAAAGTTGTTAACAGCATGAACTAAGACGCTACTAAATGATACTCAATATACAGAAGATTGCACTGATTTTGAGCTCATTTAAAAGGTCTTTAAGAAACAGCAGCAATCCACCTCCACTGATCAATGCTTGTGGCGCCAACTACAAAAAAAAAAAATTAAAAAAAAAAACAACAACAACAACAAAAAATAACTGAAACTGAAGTAGAAACCAAAATATGTGAAGATCGTGTTAAATTAATAAGGTAGACTTCCAATATATGATCAGTTTATGTAATATAATACAATTTCTCTTGATGACAAGAAATTCCAAGTCTGAAATATTATTGGATATCATTTTATATTATGGCTTTTAAACTATAAACTTCAGATAAAAATACAGTATACGGCAAACAAATATAATGAATATTTCTGATATGAATCTTTAGCTCAACATATTTATAGATCAGGATAGAAATATCATAGTTTATTTTCCTTGAGCCAAGATATCTCAAGTATGCCCACTGCAATATCAATGATATCATTTTAATTATATTATAAGTGCCAAGTCATAAACAACTGTAGTCTCTCTTCTATTCTGTTGGGGGATTGAATAACTTTGGGGTCTGGTTGTGTCTCCCTTTTGGTGGCATTTACCACCCAGGCATTTGTCAACGCTGGCGCCAATTGGATGCCTGGGAGCCGCATTGCTGTGGCAAGTGCCACAACTGGGTGACTTATTTGCGATCTAATTAAGTTGTTTCAATGATATGTGACGCATGTTTAAGATGTCACATATATTTGCCACGATTAAATTGGATTTCGTGGGGCAAATTCTCAATTGGAGACTATGGAAATTACTTTGGCTTTAAGTATAATTCAAGTGTACACTTTATTTCTGCGTTGACTGTAAATAATTCTAGGCACAACCAATCGGAATCTTTCGATTTCACTTTGATTTTTTGCCACTTTGTACTAAAGTTTATTTATTTATTTTTATATTTATTTATTTGCACTTCATGTGGCAGGTTTCACTTGTCCGGCGGCGTCCTTCACACTTGGACATCATAAATTATCCTCGTAATGAGCGGCAACAGGCGCCGCTGCCACAGTCTCTGCCTTTGCTTCTGCTGCTGCCACTGCCACAGCCACTGCCACTGCCGTTGTCGATTGCAATGGACTATTGCCACATTCGAATTGCATTTAAAATACATTTAAAAACGGGCGCGCCATTTATCATGTTGGTTTATTTATTGCGTCTAGCTGTGGTGGATTGGGTATTGAGGATCGCTACCAATTGCTGCCCAAGCGACCTGAAGCGATCCTCGGTTACTCCTTGAAGCTGCCTCGATGAATAATTGCCACCATCTACGCGGAATGTTATCAGCGCCATAATTAAATAACGCCAGGAGGTGCCCCCAAAAAGTAAGAAAACAAAAACAGAACAAAGGTAGAAGAACAAATCTCTTTCTTTCCCTCTCATTTCCCTATTTCTATATCACAAACTTTTCTCTTGTCCCTCAGTTTGCGTTAAGCTGTGATCGGTGATCATGTTCTTTTAATTGCCATGATCAAGCACATTTTCTTAAACATATTTTTGATAGTCATGCGTTATGAGTTCATATAGCAGAGTCAAAACAAAAATCAATTAAACTGCCGCAACAATCGATCAATTGCATCTCTTAAGAACTGCTTGCCCGATCACCTGGCACTGATCACCAGGCAGCAAGGCAATGCTGCAACGTTGCAACTTCCAATTAAACGTCACGCTAAACGAAGCGTAAAATTGCCCGCCTGCTGCTGGTCTTGAATCCCGTCTTTAGATTCAGCCAGCTAAATATTAAAACAGAGAGACTTACTCTATGGGCGAGAGGAGAGCAGACAGTGTGCGGAATGCACTGTGATCACCTTTCCGGGGATTGCTTTGCTAACCGGCCAAATGTGACAGTGTAATAAAAAATCAATTTCACAATAAATATCTCGCGCTGGCGAAGCGAAACCTGTATATCTTATCACAGCCAGGCATCGCAGAGCGTGAAGTGGTACTTACGCATCTTCAGGCAGTGTTCTAAAGATCAGATCACAGAGGGGATCAGAGTCAAAGTCATGAACAAGCTGCAACGGCAATCCAGGCCAACCAGGCCAAACAGGCAAGGTTGCAAAGGCAGGAAGAGGCAAATGAAAAGTGTGGTAGCCCAACTGTCAGCGATTGATGTAGCAGCCCTTTATCATTATCACATCTGGCCTGAGAGCAGGTACACCACAAAAGAGACACTGTCTCGTGGCGCAGGACAAATGCCTAAGCAGCGCATCAGCGTCACAGAGTCTGGAGGAACTGCATCGAGATTTTACACTTGAAAAAAAAAAGAAGAAAACGAACAAACAAATGAAATAAATACACAAAATAACTTAATAGAATTTTAATAGTTCCTTGAAGATATTTTTCATTGATAATAATTAATAAACACATTTTATCAATTATATCTATTAGATAAATATAGTGTTAAGATATATATATAATTATAATTTAATTGAAATTCTTTTGCTTAGTGTAGTAGCAAACCTCTAACCCCTCATCGTAGCTTTGACTGTACCATGTACCCGACTTTGCTGTTTATCTTAAAAACCTTGTTGTCGTCTTAATTATTGCGTTAATGAGTTTTCTGTTTACTTTTTTTTCTCTCTCTTTTAGTTCAGTTAACCCGTTTACAACAGCATTTCGTGCTATTATCAATCAATCGGTCGATCGAAACGATCGACGATCAACGATCGAAGTCGTCGAATGCACTCGTCTGTGTCTGTGCGAGGAATCAGAGGATCGGAATCTGCGGCCTGATCATATGCTTTGATAAGCACAGCAGCTACAATAAGTATATGTACATGTATCAAAGATATTGTAATGTATATGTTCGTTTGTGTATTTGTATAATAAATAATAGTGTGAGCGATATCGTCTGCACTGAGCGAGAGAGATATGTATTTATGAAGAAGCAACGATAAGAGATCTTAAATAGCATGCCGCAAAAAAACTCCCTTTGAATGCAAATCATAAACACCGACAGGATATTACCAAAGAGCAGCACGCGGGAAGCAGCTGAAAAACAAATGGAAAGGGGGACAACTTGTGTGGGGTTCACAGGTGAAACGTAGCATGTGAACTGCAATTTTAATTAGCATGTATTTTGTATTGAGTTAGGGGCAGCGGTTATTGCTACAGAATGTTGCACAATAGATCAATAAACAAATTAAACTGGGAGTGTTCGTTGCGGTCAACGCTTAACGAATGAACGAGCTAGTTGATTAATTGTGGGAGCCAAGAGTTCCCACTGAGTCAACGAGCAGAAGAAAAAGTAGAAGAAAAGAGTCTAAACACAAGTCGAGCATGAAACAAGGGCCGAGGGCCATTCGAGTTTATTGTAGGAGTGAAAAATTAATGATTTGTTGATTTATGAATTGATTCAAAGTTCAAGTCAAGTGCACAATGGATGAGAGTACTACAAACCGTCTGTGCGGTCCCCAGAGATATCTTTGAGCTGATCTATGGGTAAGGTATGTGAAAGGGTCTATCAGTGCCGAGTCGATGAATCAGTCAATCTGAGTCCAGTGAAAAAGAAAGATTTTTTGTTGATTGTGTGTATATTTAGGCTAAGCAATTCAGAAGCTCTTAAGCAAATACTTTAGAATATATACTAAGGAATTACGAAATAATAAAATGATCTTCATGATAATAAAAGAAAAGACGAACAATTGAATAAAGTGAGAAGGATATAAAGGTAAAGAATGAAAATTCTTTATGACGATCGGATGAGATATGTTGAGATGTTTATTCAAAGACAAATACTTATCGAATCCATTTCCCTGATATTTGGATTAATGCATTCAGAAGCTTCATTGTTATACGAAAAATTAAAAAGAAGAAAAGATCGAATGATCGACAGACTATTAAACAACTTCAGAAGCTTTTAGCTCTTTTAGTTTCTATCAAAAGTATTTGCAATAAAATCTATTAAAATGAACTCTTAGACAATAGAGAAACAGAGAGAGAGAAAGATATTGTGAAGACACTTTAGAGAAACTGTGAAGAGTTTGGATCTATTTCAAGTGCTGCGGCTATATTTGGTTGCATTTCCTATTGGTTAAGTTTTATTTTTACGAGTGCGGCACATTTGTTATGGGTGCAGCAAATGGAGGCTACTAGATGAGGCCTGCCGCAGGTTGCATTCTTATGCAAATCGTCTTGGCAT
This sequence comes from Zaprionus obscuricornis, assembly GCA_037044475.1. NCBI lineage: Eukaryota > Metazoa > Arthropoda > Insecta > Diptera > Drosophilidae > Zaprionus > Zaprionus obscuricornis. The sequence continues at coordinate 162,406 of JBAMBR010006551.1, read as the reverse complement.
GAGGTCTGGAACGTGGAACACTGGATGTGACATGGCGGCTGGAACGAAATCGTTTTGGTAGCCATTTGGTAGTCGCTCCACATTTTGTTACGCATCAACTGACACAAACGAGAGTCTGGTGAAAGGGAATGGGTGGATGGGAAGAGGGGGGTGGCAAGAGTAGGCATGCAGCAAATGTAGCTTGTAGTTTGTAGCTTGTAGCGATAGTTAGTTGCTTATTGTTTGGCCAATTTATGACCAAGTTAAGAGCGGTCTTAAAAGTAACTTAAGTACAAACATTAAAGTAGCGAAAACAAATATAATTTACGGCACAAATGTTAATTTGACATGTTGTTTGATCAATGTGGAAACATCAGCAGCAACAACAAATAAACAAATAACTAAACAAACAAATAAACAAACAGAGACGGAGACAGAGACAGAGACCTGAGTCAGATTGTAAAGCATACTGAGACACAGTCTAAACATAATTGCAAGAACTTAAGAAATCACAACAAATGAGCAACAAATAACTCGCAACTTTGAGACTTAGCTTCTGCTTTAGCTTCTGCTTCTGATTTACAATCGGATTCAGATTCAAAAACTCACGGCATTCAAATTGATTACAAAACAGTCGGACATACTGCTGGACAGATGCAACACATGGGCAGAGTCCTGTAGCGAGCACTTCGACTTCTTCTGATAAACATGACTCGACACTGTTGTTCAGTGTCAGCATCAACTTGTGCTTCAGCAACAGCAATAGTCACCGCAACAGCAACAGCAACAGCAACAACTATAGCTTCAGTTGAGTTGAGCTCAGTTTGTTTTTATTGTTTAGCTCGTTATCAAGTCAAAATAATCAGGCGCAGCGCTAACAATTGTCATTGTTAAAGGCGAGCCAAACAGGAGCCGAAGAGGGAATATTCAACCAGCCACAGCCCCAAAAACATCTTAGCCTCTCAGCTCGAGGCGTCGAGAGCGACATCTCACAAATGTGCCCCATCATTGCCACTGGCCATAAAAGTGAAGCTCCTCATCATCACCAACAGCAGCATCAGCAACAGCAAAAGCAACAGCTACAATAACAACAACAACAAAAACAACAAGAACAACATCTGCCGCCTCGAACAATGCAACATGATTCGCGAATTATAAATACACGCGCTGAGTAGATCAACCCAAAAGCAATAACAACCCAACTTGATATACTCTAAGATATTAACTGTGGCATTTCCACAACTATGGCGAGCAAGATACTTTCAAGATTGATATACATATATTGAATTTCATAACAATCAAAGAGAGTGAGAATTAACATATAAAAAAAAAAAAAATAATAATAATAATGTGAAATAAATACTTAATGCTTTTAATTTCTTTCTCCCAATTTTCAACTATAAATAAACATTAAATTATAAATTATTTAATATTTCTGCTCTATATTTCTGTTCCTTCGATCACATAGCTAAATAGCCTTGAGTGTAGGGTGTATAGCACATGCATTTTCGTACATTTCTAGAGCAATATAATCGCTGGCAGCCTTAAAAATTAAGCAGCAGCCCCTCATCCACAGTAATTGTGGCAAGTGGCGCGCTCATGTGTTGCTTCTGCTGCATCTACTGTTGCAGTTGCAATATTGCAGTTTGCAGTTGCTGTTGCAGTTTGTTTGCTATGCCTCTTGTGACTGTAGTTGCTCTGGCAGCTACTGCGCAACTAACAAACAGCTTTGCACAGAAGCCAAAACGTGTCGTCCTTTTGAGTCACTCGAAATGCTCAAGCCACAGATCGAGTCGTCGTCGTCGTCGCCGTCGTCGTCATCGTTGTCGTCATTGTCGACGCGTCTTCAGTACGTGGCAACAACAGCAACGTTTTTAATTAAACAATGTATGAAAAAAACTTAACATGATGCACTGCAAAAAAATATTAAAATACTTTTCAGCTTCAGCTCAATTAGTCGAACTTAGTAATCGTAAATTTCACAGTATATTCAACTAAGTAATTTTTGTATGTTTAAAGTTTAATTTAATACTATTAATAAGTTTAATTCAAATTTTTCATACAACAAAAAAAAATGTTATTTGATTTATATAAATCGTTACTTCACAAATCCTACAGTTTCCGCTGGATAACATAACAAAAATATCATACAATTGCACAATTTTAGACCGATCGTACCTATAGCAGCTATATGATATAGTGGCTCGTTTTGAATGGTAACGATTTATGTACAGCTTAAGACCATAAGGATTATGTATGTCAATTTTTATTGAAATAACTTCAAAAATTTAGAAAATAGATTGCGTTGCGACAGTGATTAAAATGTCGATTTGAAATTTTTAAAATTTAAAAATTGGTGTGAAAATGTAGAACAAAAAACATCAGACATATCGTGATGTATGAATCCACATCGATGTTTCATTTTAAATATATCGATAAGCATCGGCATAAAAATTTACATCACTAAGTCATCGTTTTTTATTTTTTGTTGTCAGGAGAATTTGTCAGTTTTATTTATAAAATTGTTCTCTATTTCACAAAGTTCACGAATTTTGAAAATCACTTTTCTCACAGTGTAAGTTTTTGAAGTGCCGTCTTACCGTGTACCTTTCGCTCTGGGTCTGCAGTTGCTGTTGCTGCTTAACCACAGTAGTCAAGTTCAACTTGGAGCCTTCCTTTGTGAGTTATGAGTTGCGCAATCACGACTTCTTGTCTTCTGCCACAACAGAAGCACAGCCGAAGAACAAGAAGTTGGATCAGCAACAGAAGCAGCAGCAACAGACGTAGATGAGGGAAGTGTTGTGTATGTGCATGTGTATGTGTGTATTGCAGCAGTTGCAACAGTTTCGCACTTGGGCTGATTAAGTTTTAGAACAAATGAATTAAAAAAAAGAAACGTGCACTTCATTTTGCTTGTTTCTCTTCAAAAAGAGGTGTGAAATAATTTGGCCACGCGAAGGCAAAGCCTCAATTTACCTGCTTCAGCTACAATTTGGCATCAGCTCATAAAGCCAATGCAGCTGCCAAGGATTACAACTCAGGGTCAGGGACACGGCTCAAGCCACTTTTATAACTATTGGAATTTCATAAATGAGCCGATACTGACATGCCACCTGGCTGGAAAGTTCTCAAACTGACTTTACCTAAGACCGAAGAAACAAATACAAAAAGCAAACCTCTTGGAAAGCTTCATTTGTATGTCATGGCAACGATCTCTGTTTAAAGATAAAATATTGTAATTCATTTAAATGAACACAAATCACAAATCTTCGTGAAAAAAATCACCACAGAAAAATATGAAAAAAAGAGAAATAACAACAACAAAATATTGTCCACTTGAATCTTTACTCAAGATACAAACTCCAAACAGATTGTTGTCATGTGATTACGTCAAAATTATTAAAACAGTCTCAAGCGAGTCGCAAGACTGTACATACAAATACTTACACACACACACACATACAAATACAAATACAATACATTCTCATATTGTACGTCATGTTTCACAATTCGTCTGCCGCATTTGATCGACACTGATCTGAGATAAGACAGTCAAATAAGAGTCGAAATCAACTGAAAAATACAAGAAAAAAAATATACATGAAAAATAAAATATTTAATATCCAAAGTCCAGTCGAAGAAAGACGGAAAGACAAGTGCATTTGCATCGTTGCGAGTCGTGTGAAACAGCTTCAAAAACCAAAAAGAACTATAAACTTAACTCTTAGTTTTTACTCAATGAAATTTGGAAATTTGTTGAAAATTATGAACAACGAACAATAACAAAAAAAATCTCTATTTATATTTTCACCTAGTCTCCGTCTCCATCTGCATCTCCGGACATAAATGACAATCGAATTACTTTGCTTTTGAGGGGTTGGGGTTTAGGGTTAGCATTGTTTAGGCCCAGTTTTATGCTTTGACAGGCGTTGCGTACACACACACACACAATAGTCACACACAAGTTGACAACAATGCCATTAGCTGCAACAAAGACAGCAGCGCGACAATTGACGAGCGTTAGATGAGACAACAATAAACTTGCACGGCGTAAAAGATACCCTACAGAACTAAGTTGGGTTAAAAGAAACCATGTTGAGAAAATTCCCAAATGTATTTTAAGATATTTTTAAACTCTAATGTATTATTATGATATAAACAACTATAATTAAATTTCTATATAATTTTTATAGAATTGTTCTTTAAAATTTTTCATATTTAACATCCTATATGCTGCACACTTAATAATTCCAGGGCATATAGAAATACTTAGTTATCAATGGTTATTGTGGCAGTTGCTGGTGTGAACCTGCAGGCATCGCCATTCTCATTCTCATTCTCATTTTTCTCTCCGCCACCCTCTTCCTCCTGCTCCAACAAAACTCTCATTCTCAATCTCAGTCTTATTGTTATAGTCAATGCCTCTAATCGCTCGCTAAGCTGCTGAAGAAAAGGCCAAGAGACCATAGCTTTGATTATTAGATCGTAGAAGAAGCTACCACAATACAAAAAGCACAAAGAGACTGAGAACAGAATCGTCTACTGCTGCTGCTGTTGTGTCTGTTGCAGTTTTAGTTATTGTTGTTATCTGTGAAGAGTTTCCTTGGAAAGCAAAACAAACAAGCGACAGTCCCAAAAACAAAAAAAAAACTTTGCCACGTTCACGAACGCATCCGGCCAAGTCAGAGAAGAGCCTTAAAACTTACACGTCTCCAGTCGTGTAATATGCAAACTAGACGGCGATAACTGTACAGATAAGCGCAAGTACACACACACAGACACATATATACATACACATGTACGTGAACAAATTGCAATTTACTTTACAAACACGATGTGACCAGGTATATTATATAGTAATACGTATCATATATTTAACAACTTTCAGATTCTCAATTTACCTGTGCACTAAACGTAATACAAAACATCTGTCACTGCTTCAAGAATTTTAAGAAATTTGTGTTAGGTAAGTAAAGGAATTACAATATTTTAAATAAAAGGATAATACTAATAATTTACCTGCATTTATTTATCCTTATTTATCTATACAGTTTCATTTTAATTTTTGTAACTACCTGTAGAGTATTTAAACTCTTGAATTTTCGCAGTTGCAGTATATTCAATCGAGAGCAATCGAACGAACAACAACTGTGAACTACTCTGTCATCAATTATCAATCATATCCAGCAATAATTATAATTGTATTAAAATGATTCAGAATACAGCATTCTACAAAAAAGCATTAGATGCTCAAAAGGTTCAATTGCCAGAACCATTGTTGCCTAACTATATTGATAATCTGCATGAGATATTCTTTGAGCAGATATTCGAGCATATTGAACAACTAAGCGATCAGGTGAGAATGGCACGTGCCTATCCACAATTCGTGCCACAGATTCTGAAGATTTGGCAAAAGCGTTGGCATTATCGCATCATTGGGCCAAATACTGCATTTTTGGGTCTGCTCGATATTGAGGATTATGTGTTCTTCATGGAACACATGGCCAATCGTTTTACGGAGCTACATGTTAATGAGGATGGCATTGGTTCCTTTGCTGAGTTCTACGATTATATTACACATCTATGTGATATCAATATCACACGGTTCCCAAGCATCGAGTCCTGTGTTCTGGCTGGTAGTCCGAATACAATGGTTGATGAGGATATACGCGACTTGACTATTATGTTGCCAAATTTGAAGCGTCTCACTAGCTGCATGAATCTATCGGGTCTCTATATGCGTGGCTTCAAGAAATTGGAACAGCTTGTCTTTAAGTCCATGTATCATTCGCTGCCATTAGATAGCCGTTGGATGCAGGATATTTGCCTGTCTATGACTCAATTACGTGTGCTGGACATTACCGATTCCTTTGATAGCAACTTGCGTCTTTCTGACATTCAATTGCCCAATCTGGAAGTGCTCAAAATCAATTTGAGTAGCATTGAGTGCATGCTACCAAGAGTTCTACAGCTGCCAAAATTGCGAAAATTGTCTGTACGTTTCGATGACTCGCGTCAATTGCGTGCTGATCAGGAGACAATTTTCCAGCAAATTATTGTTGCGAAAAGTGAAAGCATCTCTAGAATTGCATTGAATAATGAAGTTATTCAGTTGCCAGTGCGTTGGTATCAAAGTCTACTCTTGGAATTGCCCAAGTTGCGCTCGGTGGTCTGTGAGAATTGGTTCCACGATGAATTCTTCCTGGACCAGCGTCACATACCTTGTGCTCAAATGCAAGTGATAAGCTTCAGCGGCTGGGAAATTGTACGCGAGAATCAATTACTCGAACTGGTTGCCGCATGTCCACAGCTATCCAAGCTGGCTCTCAATGGTTATCACAGCAATGTGGACAAGTTGATAAAATTGGCCAACATACGGAGCAGGGAACGTAATCCCAAGCCCTTGCAAGTCTTTAGCGATGTTATGTGGACTCATCTACCCTTTGAAGAACTCATACATTGGCAAAGGAATAATAAACATGTTCAGGTGACCTGTGACGGATCCGATTACGAATATCAAGAAGATGGCTTTGAATTTGATTTTGTCTAAAGTAGGTAGGGAACATCAAACTTTTCCACTCTTCACTAAAAAAGAAAAAAAACAAAAAGAAAAACAAAATATACCTTTCAATTCTATATTAATTGTATATATAACCCTTGGCATAATATCTTGTAAATATTTGGCAATAAACAAATGCTTAGGCTACAAATGAAAAAAAAAACAACAAATTCTATTTTAACTCTATCTCTTTCTCACACTCTTTTCGCAATATTTATGCTCATTGTAGCGCTTTAGGGCCGCGACGCGTCGTCTAGGCAAATGGAAAAATCAAAACATTTTATGGGCAAGCCAAAGAGATTTAACTGTGCTTTGGGCCCAGAGTCTGTTAGCTCTTAGTATTGGTATTGGCATTGGCCAACTGTTGGAACAACACCGACTGACCTCCACTCACTTGGCCAGTTCATTTTGCAAATCATAAATTATTTGATTTGATTGAGTCGGAAAATGAGTTCGCAAAGTGCCCAAAGCGTTTACAAGACTCGCCGCTCAACGCTCAGCGCTTTTCGAGTCGCCACTTGAACATACATACATACACATACATATAAAGACATATGCATATGTAACTACTCCAAAGTTGGGTTGGGTCTGACTCTGAGTCTCAGTCTGTTGCCATATGTGTGTAACGAACATTGTTGTAACAGTTGCAAATCGTCAATTATTTCTAACAAATGAATGCATCAGATATTATCGACGGCAAACTTAATTATTGTTTTGAATAAAATAAAACATACTTTTTATATGATATAAGGATCTAACAATAGAATTGAAATTTCCCCTACAGCTATTACTCATTTTCAGATCGATTAAGTTATATTTTTAATTTTTTATATAATTCTTTTTTTTTTTTTTGCTTACGATGGAAAAAAAGCAACGTTGCGTTTTGCTTTCGATTCGATTACGTGACAGTATCTAAGTTATTGACCAAACTGACAAGTCAACACACAAAAGTGAGCAGTTTGAACTAATTTGTGGTGCTGGAGCTGGTGCTGGATCCATGTGGTGCCACATGTGACACCATAGCGGCCCCCTCTCTCTGTTTCTGTTTAGCTGTAAGAGATTAAAATGCAAAGTTGACGACGGAATGCGCCCGTCTTTGCCGACTTGGCGACGACAGTTTGAAGTGGACAAAATTTAGAAATAATGGACTATTAATTTATAGCCCAAAAAAAAGAGAGATAGATAGTGAGCGGGCAGAAAGAGAGAGGGTGTTACTATTGCTTGCAGTTGCCATTTGGCAGTTCAAAACCTTTATTTCTGTTATTATTATTTTTTTTTTTTTAGCTATCTATTAATGTTAGCCGCATATTTATGGCTTTTTCATTAATTGACTAATTGCAGAGGGAAATCGAACTGTAACCACTTAAAGCTAAAAACTAATCGCACTAACTGTGCTCTGCCTAATTTCTCTATTAATTTTATTTGAACATGAGCAACAACAGCAACAACAACAAGCGAAAGAAAACTAAAAAAAGGGTTCAGTGCAATTCGTCATGGGCTTTGAAAATGTGTAACGAATCTTTTTTTGTCGGACTGAAATTGGTTCAAGCCTTCGATTCGTTCAGAGACATAATTATGTGGATTTGCGTATGAAAATTAAAATCAAAATGAAATCAAATCAAATTCATTTTAGCATAATTAAATTAAACATACTACAAGACGATTTAAAGCTTCGTTTCGCTTAAGTGGTCCATGCTGTCTACGGTCTACGTGTCTACGTGTCCAGTATTTCACAGTTGACAAAGTTGCTCAACGGTGTCTATGGTGTTCTTCGATATGTTCAATCGCTCAGGCCTCATAAATAGTGCGATAAGACGTTGCGGCACGTTTGATACTGGAAATAGCTGCTGTATCCCGTAAAGTTGAAACAACGAAAATAAAGAGAGAGAGAGAGAGAGAGAGAGAGGGAGAAGCAATAAAGCTTGAAAATGATTGGGATTGGATCATCAATCTATACAGTAGTTGAGATTAAATAGACTAAACGAAAAGTGTAATTCGTGATAATATTAAAGTAAACATCAAGAATTTCCTTAAACATTTTCATACATAGTCCAATTAATTATATTGTTGAAAAATTAAAATAGAACATAAAATTTTTATGAAATTTAAATGATGGGAAAATCAATTAATTTCGCAGGAATTTTCCCAAGTACTTTTTAATCTTTATATGCTAGCTATGAGAACTTGATACACAGCTTAAATTTCACTCTAAATATTTTAAACTATATTATTGTTGAAAAGTTTTTAAATGTTTTCTTTGGGATTTCAGAGCAGCTACAAGTTGACTCTTCATACTTACTAACATCTAGTTGAGCTATGCAGGTGGTCTCATCAGACTGATTTGCATGACTTAAAACAACAGCAACAACAACAACAACAACAACAACAACAGGAACAAGAAAATGTGTCAACAAATCTTTACGAGCTAACAAAATGCTTGGTTCGAACACCAACAACCGCCAATCGCCTACCACCCCCCGCCTCTGTTAGCTTTTGGGTCTAAACGTTGACAAATCGTTTGGTAACTCAATACTTTTGTAATGCAAAAAAAAAAAAAAAACTAAGAAAAAAAGAAAAGCTCATTTTTGGTCTACGCATAAAAAGGCGACAATATACAAAGGCCTCTCAACGAAATAGAAACTCCAACAACAGCAACAGCAACAATAATATTAACAAGGGAAACGCCAACATCAACATCAACAGCAACAGCAACAAAAAGAATAACAACAACATAAGAAACAGAAAACAACAATGTACATGATAAATGTTTACAATTTTATTGCCAAACAACTTGACAACGTGTTGTCTGTCGCCTGTTGTCGAATGTTGAATGTTGAATGTCGAACCACGTTGTTGTTGTTCTTGTTATTATTATTGTTGTTGTTGTCTTTGCCTTTTGACATGATGTTGCTGTTGCTTTTGCTGTTATTGGTATTGCTGTTACGGTTGTTAGTACTGCTATTGCAATTGCCAGTCAACGATTTGTTTTGGGCCAAATTCAAAATTTTCATCCCTGTCGGCAATTCTATTGATTAATGTCTGCTGCAAAATATGCCAAAAAATGCAAAGTTGCACAGTTGAAAATGCTGAAAATGCTGAAAATGTTCAAAATGCTGAAAAGTTGAAAAACTTAATTACCACAAGATTGTCACAGCTGGCGCCGCTGGATGCCAATTGATTGGTTCAAGTCGCGTTCAACTTGAATCCGTGAGTCTTTCGAAAATCGCGTGACGTTTCATAAATTCAAATGATTTAATAATGTGACCGCCTCTAAAAGTCAATCAGCAAACAGCAAGAGCAACACAAATCAATAGCAATAGCGAGGGCTGTTCAGTGAATAATAAAACAAATACAATTATGCAAAGATCCATTTGATGTCGATTAGCAATTTTATTGTTTTAAATCTCAATACAATTATATGTTTTTTTTTTGTTTTTTTTTTTATTTTATTTTATTTTAACTACAACTTGTAAGGCTGCCTTTGCCTATCAACAAAAAACTACAAAACTACAAACGATGCGCTGCTTTATGAAGTGCTATCAATTGCCTATCAATAGCGTCGATTTTGGTTCTATCCGGCTCATTTGTAGTGCCATCAAAATGCTAATTGAAATCGCATCGCATTGCCTTTCATCTTTAGCCGCAATGTGCACCAGAAAATCAAACAAGCTACAGATAATTCTCCAACTTGAAGTAATTTAGTAGCCGTTGCTGTAGCCAGCTAGGAAACTAGGCAACAAGGCGGCGACACTTCAAAGACATTCGCTTCGGCAACTGAAAAAGTCAAAAAAAAGTGAAAAAAAAGCTGAAAAACTGTAAACTGTCAAATCTAATAACTGCATTTGACAATGAATGAGTGCTTAAATTGAATTTCGAATTCGAATATTTTTTTTCTCTTCTTTTTTTTTTTTTGTTTTATGATGCAAAGCACTTTTCTAATCCCAATTTGCATTTAAATTGCTTAGCTACTGCGGCAGATCTGCTGCATCTGCTGCAACGTTTTGACAAAAGATCAATCCACTTTTACCTCCCAATTTTCCAATTAATTAATAGCCCATGGCCCGTGGTTATTAAAAACCGATTTCCATCATCACACAATGCTTAACAACTGCTTTAGTTTTCAGTTTTCAGTTTTCAGTTTTAGATACAGATACAGATACAGCTTCAGCTTAGATCGTCAGCTTAATGAAGACATCGTCGTAGGCAACGTAGCAGGTGCTGACAAACAAAAGACTTAGGTGACGAACTTGTTTTGCATTATAATAAAAATGTGGGCGCCGCTAGATTTTAATTACTAGCATTTCAGGATGATACTTCTTCTATTATCGAACAACAAAAGGAATATCATATATAAAAAATAAAAAATAAAAAAAACCAAATATCTTTAACTTTTCATTTGCTTAACTTGAAAAAAATCTTATAATGATAACAAGCAGAAATGTTTCTAAAATTATATATGTCATTTTTAAATTTGAGAATATCAATTTAAATAATTAAAAAAAAAAAATCAAAAAAAACATGAACTTAAAACAGCTTACAAAATCTTTAGCAATTGTCTCAAGTGACTTAGGTGACGAACTTGTAAAGTTGTGATCGGCTAAGCTCTGTTGGTAACTTGAGTAACTAAACGCATCTTCTGTGTCTCTCTACATCTACATCTACATCTCGTGAGGCAACAAAAAAAAGTGCAACATTTTATAGCTTTAAGGCACGTGCATGCAATTTTCATTCATACATTATTCATTCATAATGTGCATTCGCTTTGTAGGAACAGCAAATGCAGACAACTACAAAAACAACAACAACAACAAAAACAACTAGCATTGCACATGAGAGACAAGCATAACTATTCACATGTGAACTGTCTGTGTATCTTTAGCTTTAGCTCTGACTTGCACGCTGTCTTTGGCTTTGGTTTTGGCATAACGAAAAAAAATAACAAAAAAATAACAAAAATGAGAAACAGAAAAAAAAATAATTGCCAATTTCAAGTCAATTGCCTATTTACCCTGCTTATAGTTAATAGAGAAATCGCTGGGGCAATCACTGGCGTCCTCTCTACGAAACACTATAAACTATGGAAATATGGAAAATATGGTATACAAATATGATATGAAAACTATGCGCATGGGAGAATTCATTTACATATTTTCTAGGCATCGTCCCGGCAATTGACTTAATGGTGAAATTTTCCTTAATGGGCCCTTAACTTGTATATTGTTGCATTTGTTTGCTGTGTTGATTTTTCCCTTTTGGCTGACAACTGGCAATTATATGACACCAAAATATGCAACTTGTTGACAAGCATTAAGATGCAGTCCATGCTACAGATGCAGATACAGCTCCAGATACCAGATACCAGATACCAACAACAATTTCAAACTTGAGGTGGTAACTCAATTTATTTATTTAAATTTAGCTCGAAATAAAATCAAGACATAGCTATAAGTTCTTTATAATGTTGAGATTTGAATACACTTCCAAAGAAAACGATGAGTTATACAAAAGAAATGTTACATAATTCCAGGACTATTTTAGATACTTACATATTATATATGCTACCAATATACATCTCAAATATCTGTAAATAAAACTTTAAATTTGAATTAAAACATTTCATTTATACTTTTACAGTTCCAAAATATAAAATACTTATATGCTTCAAATTATATATCTGTAATATCTTTAACATAGTATTAAAAGTAATATCTAAATGAAAATGAAAATATTTAATTTAATCTTTAACAATTCCAGAATTATAATATTTAAGATACTTATAGTATATGATTATATTTGTATATCTCTAAGATCTTTAGAAAGTAAAAATCTAAATAAAAATTAAAATTAAAACATTTGACTTAATCTTCC
>JBAMBR010006551.1:0-145000 GCA_037044475.1 Zaprionus obscuricornis | reverse complement strand
GCAACTTAACTAAATTGCGGGGGTTGTTCTCTTTAATGTGTGTTAGAAAGAGACAGCTAGCAGCATGCAGCTATGTACAGTTGCCCACACAACAAAAACAAAAACAACAACAACAACAACAATAACAACAAGAGTAACACCAACACTTGGGCGACAGTCGACTTGTCTAAGTAAGGCGATGATCGGCCCACGATGCGTCGTCACCGGCAACGCAAGCGTCGCTGTCGCAGCACTGAGCGACGATCTCAGCTGAGCAGCCAAAACTGTGGCAAGCAGGCAACGCAAGCAAAACAGTTTTTCAGCCTCAGTTGAAACGCAAAAACGCAACCGGAAGGAAATTATCGGCTAAAAAAGTTTGTTAAAAATCTTTAAAAAAAAAATAAAAACAGTACTCTCTCTCTCTCTCTGTCTATCTGTGTCTTCATCTCGCTCCCTCGTTCGCAGTCTTATACGCGCGTTGTGATTTTGTGTCTCTCTTTTACTCGGTCCCAGTTGCCGGCACAAGAATTTATGTGATTGCCGCATGAGATCGTTAAAGCAACGCGCCATATCTACCATATCACTATCTCTGTTTCGCTCATACGTCTAGTGGTCCAAATTGCGTGTTTCAAATCAAAATTGCATAATCTTCACAACTGTGGAACGTGCAACTGCAACAAACGTGGACGGCAGTATCGCTTATCTCTTATCTATTGCCTGCCGCGTCGCGTCGCACTGCATCGCATCGCATCGCGTAATCGCAGTAGCCGGCGCGCATCCTTTGACTAGTTGCCTTATCGCCGACCGTTCATCTCACTTGGAGTCCCAATCGCAATTTCAGTCACAGTTGCAGTTGCAGTTCTACGACGCGCACCAACAGTCAACAGTGCACAAAGCTCGCGCGTGCGTCGCCGTTTTGGTCCGCCTTGTAATTAATTACAAACGCAGTCGCAGATTTCGCTCTCTCTCTCTCTCTCTCTTACTCTCTCGCTGAAAACTTCTTATTTACGCGCTATATCTTGATTCTACTAGAAAGAGTATCGTTTGCTCTTCTCTTACTCTTACTCTTACTCTTCCTCTTCCTTTTCATCTTCATCTTCATCTGCTTGTTTCTCTGCTGCAGCAGTTGCCACACAGTGTTCGCGTGCATCGACGACATCTGATTGCCTTTTTATGGCGGGTAAGTAGCATCCGCATCGGCATCGGCATAGGTATCGTTCCAGCCTCCTAAGGCCCATTGAAAGGAGTCTATTGCCTGAGCTTAGCTGACATCTAAACAAGTCTATTAATGGGCACCCAAGTTGCTAGTTGCTAGTTGCAAGTTGCAAGTTGCAAGTTTCTAGTTGCTTCTTGCACGTAGCAAGCTTTGTGCTGCCCGTTCATCTTGTTCTTCTTATTCTTCATCTACGACTGTTTATGGCCATTTCATTTGGCGGATTATTTATGATTTATGCGGCATTTTTAATGATCAGTTTCATTTGCAAAGATCGTACAGAATGCATAGCGTTAAAATCGAAGAGAAAAATTAAGGCTAAAAGCATAACACAATATCTTAAGCCGATAATATATAATGTAAATGACAATTGGCAGAAGAAGAAGAAGAAAAAAAACAAATTCCAGAGACATAAGTGAAATTTAATAGCACAAAAAAAAATATAGATAAAAAAATAGAGAAAATAATAAGATAAATAATAATAAAAACTAAAGTGTTAAAGTCTTAAGTATTCGATGAAGTAATAGAAAAATATTGTTAGTCAGAGATTTTATTGAAGGAGCCAAGCCTTGCTTAGAACAAGACAGCAGAACATTAAAGATAAAATAAAACTCAAAAGAATTAGAAGCAAATAACAGCAAATGCAACAGCAACAGCAACAATAACTAAGAAAAAATAATGAAAAATAAAGAGAATTTAATATAATTCAATTTATTAAATAAGAAAATTTGCAGATTTGCAAGAATAACAAAAACGATGCGTAGAGCCGTAGAGCCGTGCAACAAATCAATTAATTGAAAGCAAAAAACTTCCCACATGTGTGCCACGCCTCCACCTGTACCACCTGTTATGGCAGCATGTCGGAAATGCCAAAAGTCAATTGGCACGCGCGCGTATCTCTCTGTCTGTCTGCCAGTCTGTCTCACTGTGTGTGTGCCTGGCAGAGTTAGGTGTTAAAGGTCAAGCTGCAACATTGGCGGCAAAACAAGCTGAAAATGTTGCCAATTATACAGAATTTGCGCATCCGTTTTTGCTTAACGGGCAAACATTAGCTAAAGTCTGTTACAGCAGCAGCAAACTGTTGCATTTGACATTTGCAATAAGAGCGAAAAAAAAACTCTCGTAGCACTGGACAAGCAAATATCAAAGTTGAAACGGTCAGAAATGAGCTTAAGCTTGCTCTCCATACCTCGCCACCCTCTCTCTCTCTCTCTCTCTCTCAGCCCCTCTCTCTCTCTCTCTCTCGCTCTTTCATTTTTTCTTATTTGCAGCAATTAAAATGAATTATCTCTGATTCGCTCTCGATAAGCTGTCGATTTAAACTGTAAAGTTGTTAGAGATTATGAAAAGTTCGATGGCTGACATAACCAGAGCTTTTTCCTCATTGATAACAGCTGCATTTTATTCATTCATTCAAATATCCATTCATTCATTCAGTCATTCATTCAAATAAAGCACAATTGAGTGGCAAGTATTGGAATTTGCCGCCATTTTGCCAGCTACAGCTACATGTACATACATGTTGCCCACACACAAAGCTTGTTGCTGCTTCTGCTGCTGCTACTGCCGATTGCTGTTGCTGCCGTTGTCGTGGCAACAGATATATACACACACACACACATAAATAACAATGGCAATCCACACCCACAGCTCGTACACGTGCCACACACATCTCTAACCGCAAAGGGCAAAGCATCATCGAGTTACAATGAGAACATTTCAAAATATTCAAGTTCGCAGCCTGTGAGATTTCTGCATGCTGTGTTCAGGGGGCAGTTTCAGCTTTCTCTCTCATTCTACCACACATACTTTCTCATTTCTCTCTCTCTCTCTCTCTCTCTCTCTCTCTATCCGCATCTCATTTCCTATTTTTTAAAAGTTTCACGCAATAACTCTCGCCTCGGGCAACTTTTCTATTCTCCTTATTTTTCAGAGGCAATAATTTTAATTCTGCAAATTATTTATTATTCAAAATGTCCTTTAACCATAAAGAAAACTCTAGTGTTATCTAGTATATCAATATCTAACGGAATATCTTTACCCACAGCAGGCAACTCTAGATACACTGCGCAATATTCGCCCCGTAGGCGTTTAATCGCATCTATTAGCATCCTCAAACCTCATTCATCCCAGGCCACCCGACTTCATTTACACCTACACTCTTAAAATATTTGTAAAACAAAAACAATTTGTATGTGCAAAGAAACAGTAAAGAAACAGATGAGGAAGAGCAGGCTGGGGAGTGGGAAATGTTAAGGTGAAGAATCAACAAGTTAAAATGTCAGCTGAAATATTAAGTTTTAATGTTAGCCAAAAATTGTTCATATATTGAGGCAATATATATTTTTCGCTTGATTTGTTGTATCCGTTGTCCTGTTATCCAAATGTCCTGTCGTGTCCTGACATGTTCAGTCGGGTTTGCTTTATGGACTTTTACGTTTATTACGCTACGATGTTGCGCCTCATTCTGCCTTTTCCATTTACTTTTTTTTTTGTTTGTGTTTCCTTTTGGCTTTTGGGAGTTCTAATATTTCGCTCTCATTGCTTTCACTGATTGATGCTCAACCTTTGACCTTTAAATGTCAAATGAGGGTGGTGGATCCTTTTGGCGTTTGGCGTTTGCCGTTTTGCTTTTGCTTTTAGCTTTTTGTTTTTCGATTCTGTTGCCGCGCTTGCAACTCTAATTGCTGCCTCACTCAAATTGTTGTTGTTGTAGCTGTTGTTCCTGCCATTTGTCTTACTGTCGTTGCCATAGTTGTTCTGTTGCCTGTTGCCTTTAATGTGGGCGGCAGCATTTTGCATATTTGTCTGTTTTGGCTGACTTTTGAAGTGTGTGCATTTCGTGGAATTCAACAGGTCAAAAGGGCAACTTGCTGCTCTCGTTTTCTTCACACACACATATATATGTATAATATTTAAATGCCAGGATATTTCATTCACAAGTACTTCAGGCAATTAACTTCACTCTTGTAGGCTGCTGTAATTCATTCATAACTTTTGGCATTTCATACTGCTGGCACAATCGGCCAGCACAACGACCAGCAAATTCTCTATTTGATGCTGCATACACATAATAATAATAATAATAATATTAATAATAAGCAGCTTTAGAATACACTGTGCAATTAGTACATTAAATATCCGTTTATCACTATTGACGACCTATTGTCAACGGTGCGTATGACAAATATTACACATACGCACAGTCGACTGACGTCATTCATAACGTAACAATAATTGGTAATTAACAAAATGTTGATCAAATAGTGAAAGCATAGAGTAAATAAGCATACTTTGTGCTAAATTATTACGTAGCTAAAAGGAATCTGGAACGGCAACAAGTATGAAACATACACACAGTGAGAGACAGATAGAAAGAGAATGAGAATGGAAAAAAATAAATACAGTGTGTGTTTTGTGTATCTCTCTCGCTCTCGCTCTTTTTCTCATACCTCTCTTTTAATTAGCTGCGACAATCTCTATTCGGTCAACTCTCATGCTCAGCTCTGCACCCACACACAACAGTCACTCTCTCTCTCTCTTTCACTCTCTCTCTGTCTCTATATTGCTCTCTCCTTGCTCAGTATCTTCCATGTCTTATCTGTCTCTCTCTTAGAAAGGAGCTAAACCAACAACAAATCGGAAATGCCGGCTTCTCGCTCTCAGTAAAAATTCTCGTTGCCTGAAAGGTGCCATAAGGCATTCGAAATAAAAAAAAAAAACACAAAAAAAAGAAAAATAGATAAATAGCATAACAAAACAAAAAGCAACAATTACATACTTTCAATTGTTGGTGTTGTTATTGCTGTTGTTGCCTCAAGCTGATGACGAGGCAAACACTTTTCGGGCATTTTCTCGTCTCGTTTCCGATGTTAACGCCGACGCAGCCGATTTTTCGTTTCTATCTGTTTTTGTTGTATTTTGTTGTATTTTTTGTCTTACTCTTGTTATTGTTGTTGTTGTTGCTGCTGCTGTTGCTGCTGTTGCTGCTGTTGCGCCTGTTGGTGCTGTTGATACGATTTTTCACCGATGCCGAGTTTTCCATTTTCATTTTCAATTTTCACCGCTCGTGCCAGTAGCGCATTGACGGCTCAGCAGCTCGTCTCGGGCTGCTTTCGATTTCACATTTGCCACCCGCGGCGCCGTCAATCAAACCAAAACATAAAATTTTTTCAAAAATATTTGCAAAACTTATCAAAAAAAAAAATTTTTTTTGTGAAAATAATTCATTGAAAATCGAAATTAAATTTATAAACTGCATATCGATAAAAAAAAAATATATATATATAGATATATATATATCTGATATATATATTTATTTTGTATTAGATTCGAGTGCCAAAAAAAAACTTTTTTATATGCGAATATTTAAAGAATAAACGCAAATTTACCGTCGGCACTTTGACAAAATTTTGTGGCAAAATTACAAAAAAAAAAAAAACAAAGAAAAAAAAACAAAACAAATTATTTATCTTAAGCAAAAAAGTATTTATCATAGTTTTTGTGTCTTTACAAACTTTTGATGGTCAATTTAATGGTGAAAATTATATATGTAATTAAATCTAAAATATTTAAATAGTAGTTATGTGTGTGATTTAACAACTAAGCTAAACCAAAAAATTTTTAGATGTGTTTTCGTGTATAGTAAATAGTATTTCATTATTTATTTTAATTAAATGAAAGTCAAGAAGAGATTGAAAAGGTAATTAAAATGGAAAAAAATATAGTATTTGATCTGTCAAGATCTGTTTACAAGTTAAATTATAATTTATTAGCTTTACTTTTAATTTTCTAATATTGATTTTGTTTTTTTCTACTTTCAGATCTCTGCATTAAAATTAATTAAATAATATCATGAAATTATTAACCTAAAGACTGAATGGGTGAAACAGAATTCAATTAAATTCAAACGGAAAGGAATAAAAATTAAAAAAAAAGAAGTAAAATATATATATATATAAATAAAAATAATAATGTGCAAATAATAAAACGCGAAAATGATGTGTGTGTTATTCGTGTAGCTAATGAAAAGTGTATGACAAACCAAATGGAGTCAATTCTCTTGTTGCATTTCAATTTTTATTCTTTTTTGTTCGGTTTCGGTTTTCTTGTTTCTCATTTCCAACAATCTTACGGTTTTCATTTTCTTTCGTTCGCCGACGCAAAGTTGCAAGTACAGAAAAATGTTGCTGACAATGAGGCGACAGAATGAAGTGATAAGCAGCCAGCAGCATTCCACAACGATAACAACAACAAACACATCAACGCCCTCGCCACCTGTAGCAACAGCAACAACAGCAAGAGCATCGGTAGCATCGGTAGCATCACCACAAACAGCAACAGTCACATCAGCAACAGTTGCAACTGTACCACCCACATTACCACAAACAACAACAGGCTTAAGCCTTGAACAGCCCACGATAACATCAACTCTCTCTGGCAATGTGGAGCCAGAAGATTCCTTGAATACGCCTACAACGCCCTTGAATCGTAATCCCTTGCAATTTGTCGCACCACCTGCACCACCGCCCATTGTTGGCATAAATACTGCACCCACCTTTGGCTACTACAGTCAGAGCAACAACAACAACAACAGCAGCAGCTACAACAACAACGCAACAGGCACTCAGCACTTAGGTTCGACCTATTTGCATCATCATCAACCGCAAACAATAGCAAAAGCAGGAGGAGAAGCAACTGTTGAGCTTGACGAGTACGTTGATATCCTGCAGGTGCAGCAGCTACTCTTAGACTCCTCCGCAGCAGCAGCCGCCGCAAATCCTTCAAACGAACAACAGCAGCAACAGCAACAGCAGCAGCAACAGTTGCAACCTCTTGCGAAGCCACGTCCTCGCATAAATCTACAAAAGGCTTCGGAATATGCTGCGCAATTAGCACAGGGTAAGCCTATACCAATAGCAACACCAACAGTATATACAGACCACATGACATACGCATTCAGCTTGCCACATGACAACCTTGGAATAGTCTTTCTTATGCCTCACTCTCTCTCTCTCCCCGTCTCTGTTTTAGCTGAAACACCATCGCCTGCTTCTCGTCGCGTACTTCTTGACTACCCGAATCCATATCTATACGGCAATCACTATCATCATCATACGCCCCCAAGCGAGGACCTTGTTGCCCTTTGGTTTGGCAGCAATGGAACAGGTGAGTGCATAGTTCCAAGGCACTTCCTTGATTTGATTATAAGCTGCAACCAGCTGCAGTACCATGCTGCAAATTATAATTATAGCCAACACATATGTATATGCATGCAACAAGAGACTTGCAACATTAACTTTAAGTCCTAGTTTTATTCAGAAATATCTTATTCTCATTTCTCTATCAAAGTTTAATATTCTTGCTTCTATTTCTCCTCTCTCTCTCACCCTCTCTCTCTATATATCTCTCTTGCTCGTTAAACTGATCAAATCTCACTTAATTTGTATGTAAGCATAATATTCATAATATTATATGCATTTTTATATATATGTAGCTCATATGCCACCAGCCTGTTGCAGTTGCACAGCTTGTGGCGCCTTGTCTCATTGCATAATTCTCTGGCGACAGCCGTGTCTCAAAAACTATCTCAGTGGCAATAAATTGCCAAAATTAATCTATGAATGAGTTGACAGACTTCTCTTTCGCTCTCGCTCTCGCTCTCCTTTCATCTCCATCTCCCTCCCACTCGACATCTCTACCTCTCTCGCTCTAATGGCTCAATAAATTTAAATAAAATTTCGCACACTTTAATGCCGTTCACATGTAATTTTGTGGCGCCGCCGCTGTCGAAGCGTTGCATGTCCGAGTCTGTCGACCGTCTTTTGAAACTTTGCCAAAAACTTGAAATTGAAATTGAAAATTTTTGCAAAATGCAGATGCAGCGCATCGACATCGATGGCAAAATGCAACTGCAACTGCAACGACGACTACAACGGCCCCCATGAACGCCCTTTCACTGTATCGCCCTGGCAATGGGCAACAGGTGTTGGCCTCACTCGCCTCTCTCTTTCTCGCCCTCTCTCTATATCTTCCTCTCTTTCTCATAGTGTCCATCAGCATTTGCAATGCATGTGTCGTCGTCATTAGTTTTGCCGTCACACGTTCCATCGATTATTCGACTGAGTCTTTGGCTTGTTTTCGGTTGAGTTAAGTTGAGGTTTGGGTTGGGTTCGGTTCGGATCGGTCGTCTTCACATCGTTTGCCAAATATCAAGTCAGCGCCAAGACCACCCAAAGTGTGTCAATGTTGGCATCAATAGTGCCATGCACTATCACTAAAAGTACCAACCGGATAATCCTCATATACACCAAGTGAATCTTTTATAGACAACTCTATAAAAGATATAGTCCAATGATTGAACAGACTTTAAGAATGTTGACAACATTATTGCTTGACTTATCATAATTTCAGCTAGACATTCAGACATTCTTCTGCTAGCCAGAATTGTGTCTTCTGCTCTTCTTAATTTGCCTTATTGTTTTATTATAATAATGATTTCATAACAAGTTTATTTCATTTTCACAATTCGCAAATAAAAAAAATCATATGTTAAAACAGAAATTATGGCTTCAATACGAATATATTTCCCTCTCGCTCTAGCCTTTACAATTACTCATGATCTTGCTACATTAGCGATCACTCTTTTTTAATACCCTTGCAGAGAGTATATTAATTTTGGGCAAGTGTTTGTAATGCCTCATAGGAGGTGTGACAGTCCCAACAAGCTATATATATTATGGATTAGCACCGACAGCAGTATGTCTGTCTGTCTGTCTGTCTGTTGAAATGCAAACTAGTCCCATTGCCTTAATGAAACTTAGTAAACATACAGCCTACGCTCATAGGCTACATACAAGTATAGCAGTCATAAGAACGATCGGTAGAAAATATTTTTTTAGGTTGTTTGTTAAACAATCTGGATAAAACTTAATGATGATTTGAATTTAGTGACAATCTATATATCTCAGAAAATTTTGGTCTAAATCAGATAATAGCTGCCATAGGAACAATAGTATGAGAAGTATCAAAGACTTGAAAGGGTAAAAAATCTTCGGTCCATTGAAGATACTCATGCTTTGTTGTTTTTGCTTATGATTCTGTCACTGTTAAGTACTCAAAGTCGTATTCATATTCATATTCGTATTTGTCTTTTTAAGATGCACACAAATTGTCTTAATTAATTAATATCATAAATACGGCGCTTAATTGTCAAATGGAGAAGCTAAAGAAACGGCATCAGGGGCAGAGCAGGGCAAAGCAAAGAGCAAAGAGCAGAGAGTAGAAAGAATAAAAAGCATAAGAAAAATCTGTGATCGCGAAACGCTAATTAGCCAGGAAATGACCCCGGCTGACCAGTGATCAGTAGCAACAATTGCAAGTCTTACAATTACACAGACACACATACATATATACACAATCACAATCAGAAAGACTGTCACATATACTCACAGTCACACAGCTGAGTGACCCTAATCGACAGGAAGCTGACTCAATCTTAATGCTGGCTACAGGCCAGGGCCAGAGTTGTTGCTGTTGCTGTTGCTGTTGCTGTTGCTATTGATGTTGCTGCCACAGACTTTGTTGCACTTCAGTTGCAATCAATATTCATAAATCTATGTGGCAAAAAAAGGTTCACCAATTAATAACGTGACCCGTTTTATATATACTATATAGATATATATAGTTTTATATATATATATTCAGAGATATTTATAAAGATCAAATCACGCTGGGTGATCGTTGACTTCCATGGAAAAATCACACACAAAGCCTTTCAGCGTTTGTCAACGAGTCGACGTTGACACTGCAGCAGCAAAAGCAACAACTATAACAACACCAACAACAAAAGCAGCAACAGCAATGCAACTTGCAACACGAAGCAAGAGCCAAGAAAACTGCAAGAAAATTAAGGCGACAATTGTTGCTGGGGCAACCTTTGCGCCTTGTGCAAACGGAAATCGCTGACATGGACCACACCACCAGCAGCAGCAACAGCAACAGCAACAGCAACAGCAGCAGCAGCAACAAAAGCAACAACAACGACTTGGCAGCCAAGTGAGGCTTGCCTAATGTTTAATTAAGGTGATTGCTGTGCGGTCACTTGAACGTTGCTGCATTTGCTGCTGTTGTTGCTGCTGTTCTTGTTGCTGTTGCTTTTTCTACTACAACAGCAGCAACGGCAACAGTTGCTCACGATGATCACCAAATTGGTTTGTAAGGATCTAAGCGTGCTTCTCTCACCATGTCAAACACTTGCGACAAAAAGAAGGACATCTCCTACACATCAACACAAATACTCACAGACCACAACCCCCCCCCCCCCAATCTGCCCCTCGCTTCGCCCTTGGCCCATACCTTAAGCCAGTGGCCCTGCCACACTGATTGCTAGGCGTGGCATAGCCTTTAATGAAGATTAATTGCAATCAGTGCGCCAGTTGAGCGGCGATTAATTGCACCAGACGAGACGAGTCTCTGGCCAAATGGAAATGAGCTAAGGAAACTGCAACTGGCTGGCCGTAGACTTCCTGCTAGACTGTAGACTCTAAACTCTCTTTGACTATAGTCTATGTAGACATAGTCTAGAGACTAGGCTGCCAGTGGTTCTGGTTGTGGTTGCCTTTGGCCGTGGCATCGTCTGGTTCACAAGTTCACAAGACCTCACGAGACGATGACGGCAACTTAATTGCCATTTACATGGCAAATGTTGAATGGCATTTGCTGCCGGGCGGCCAGCATGAGTTAGCATGGGCATGAGCATGAGTATTAAATGCATCTCCGTTTTTACCATACTTGCGCTTGCCACTTTGTTGGTGGCACAATGCAACTGATGAATAGCTGGCTGTTACGTTTTGCCAACTTGCCAACGTTATAGCAGAGTTAAAGCCAACGAGTTGGCAAAACAAAAAGATTTGTCACAGTTCATCAATGAACTCTTCTCTTAACCCCTGAACCCCTGAACCCCTCATTCCCCCCTAGACAGTAAGTTCAATTTGAATTCGTATACGGATTATTAACATAATTTGTGTAGGTCGGAAAAGTGTGCCATGAATGGATTTCACTGATCGACTTTGTGTTTTTTTTTATCTATAAATTTTCAAAGTGTTTTTTTCTTTTCAAGAAATACCCTGTAAACGTTTAAAATATTTTAAGTATGAAAATATATATTAAAATTGATTACATAACATTGTAAATCTTATTTATTAATTATAGAGAATTCCTAAATATCGGCTGCTTAGAATATTCACTAAAGCTTCTAGTTTTCATTGTTCTGTTATTATTATCAAATAAAAAAAAATCGAACAAATTGCTCTATTTATAGGGTATAACACCGTCTGTCTAGGGAAGCAATTTTACTATTTTATTTTGTTGTTTTTTTTTTTTTTTTGCATTGTCACCTGTTTGCATGAGATTCGGAACTGGCGCCAGCCTCGAACTCAGACGCTGTCCGAATCGAATTAAAATCAAATGTATTTTATTTCAAGAGTCTGTATCAGAAAAACCGCAACACGTGGGCAGTTTCAGTTTTTCGGTTTTGGTTTTGCTTTTGGTTTTTTTTTCTATAATTTTTTTATATATATATTTTTTATTTTGTGGTTAGCCATTTGCCGTTTGCCCGTTCGCCCATTTGGCCGTTTGCTGTTTGCATTTTACTTAAGTTAAGTTATAATTTGTGTATATGTCTTTAACGACTCTCAAAGTGAACGCTTTGGCATCATGTGTCTAAAAATAGAGTCATAGCTCAGGTGCCCCCGAGTTAAACTTACATATGCATACACAATGATATCTCTGTGTATCTCCATATGTATGAGTATAAATGAGTTTGTGTATGTTGTGTAGGTGGCGCTAGAAAATATTATACATACATATATTGTAATGTTTGGGCACGTTTATAAGACTTAAAGCAACCCAAAATGCAGTTTACCGAATGCGCATAATTTGTACTTATGAAATTGAATAAAACCATAACAATGTCTCATAATTTAAGCTTACATATTAAATTTAGTATCTCTATCCATGAAGTTCATTTAATTCTTTAAAATATAGTGTATAAAAATTTGCATAGATTACACAAATTAAATTCACAAAAATGCAGTAAAAAAAAAAAGAAAAAAAAAAAAAACCCCATCTCAACTTGACTTTATTGTCAAATATTAATTTTTATTTTTATTTTTATTTCTAATTTTAATACTGTCAAAGTATATTTCAAACAGAAGTCAAGTCAAAGTCAAGATGCGTGCCGTATTATTTATTTTATATAATTTGGAGACTATCTTGAATCTATATACAATATATTATCATGTTGAATCGTATATAAAAATACCCGAATCATTAAATCAATTAAAAGAGGAAAAACAGCAATATATATTTTCACTTATCTTCCAAATTCAAGCAATATTTACAATGTTCTCCAGCATTAACATCTGCACGGGAAGTATGCCCTCTAGGTGGCTTGAAATGGTACGTACTGGTACCTCAGCATTAAGTAATATCATACTATCATTAGCTACAATGTATGATGCTGAAAAAAGTATAACGCGTAATTTTATTGTTACCGAGGATCGTGTGCATCCATTTTTTAAATTCATGCGCGGACAATCGATTTGTGCCTTGCTCAGTGGCTCGTTGAATCTGTTGCATTTTGTGATTATTGTTGATTATTTATTGTGTCATGATAATTTGGAGGGAAAGAAAAAGAAAGCTGATGCTGAAAGTGATCTTAGGCCGCCAATGAATATATATTTACTTGGTGAATATATGGATAAACGTTTGGAGAAATATGAATGGTTTCGTGTCATCAATGATCCACGTCGTGTTTCTATGTAGCAAACAGTTGCTACAGATCAAACGAAACAATCGAACAATCATACTGATTAAAAAGATTGAAAAAAAGATAATGATCATTATAAGTTGAAAACTGCAAATGGCAAATAAATAACATTGAAATTTTGTTGAATTTCATTTTTTTTTTGCTATTTGCATAAAAAAATAAAGTTTGAATCCGACATGTGTTCGAATTTGAGTTGAATTCATTCATGAGCCGCAATTCCATTCATAAGTTTTTTGCGCATTTCTAGTTTAAGGTAAGCCACACGAACACCTACCACAAAACTTGACAGCAGCCGCAGCAGCAGCACTGCAACAGTAACAACAACAACGGCGGCTTGCAACGGGCAACTGCATATTATTTATAACATTTTGCTGCCTTTTATTTTTTGGGGTCACATGTTGGCGTGTGTTGCAAATTAAATTTGCAAATTATAGGCTGTCGCAGCGGGTTTCCGGTACGAGCAGCAGCAACAACAGCAACAAGACACACACTCTCTTGGGGCGCTTCAAATGTGTGGCAGCATAAACAAACTTCAGGGCTCAAGATTGAGCTTGAGCTTAAGCTCGTTGCAACTCGAGCGCCAGTTACAGCTGCACTTCATCACGCTCTTGGCTCGCTTGACAAGCTCAATGGATATTCATACAGTGCAAAAACTGAACCGCCCGCCATTACCCCAAAAAAAAAAAAAAAAAAAATTGGTCTTGTTGCACATTTGAACTGTCATGCCACACAGAGTCAGAGAGTCACATTTATATGCGTATTCATATATATATATATATATGTATTCACATATTCATATTCATATTCACAGTCACAGTCAGAGCCAACAAACAATTGTCTGACATTTGAGATTTGAGGCAAAATGTCAGAGCGTTTTGCGCTGCTCTTCACTGTCGCTGAGAAGAGTCTTCACATGTCTCCCAACAAACATTCAACACTCATCCGTGGGCCGACACTGTTAGACTAAAGCAAAGATGCTTTACAAATATGACAAATATGAATATAAATTTAACTAATTTCAAAACGAATATCTAATACTCTCACAAATCTGAGTATTTTTAAGACGAATATTTAATACTCTAATAATATTTTATTTATAATGTATTACGATAAATCCTTACAGGCAGATATTTAAATATTTGTATTTAAATATATTTAATAACTCAATAAATATCGTAAAAGATTTTATATGACAAATTTCGATTATACTCTAAGAATATATTGTTATGTATGTTTGGTGCTTCTGTCTCTAATTCCACTCTCTCTCTCTCTCTCTCTCTCTCTCTCTCTCTTTCTCTCTCTCTCTTTCTATGTCTGTCTCTTGTTCTATTTCTTCTGTTTTTTTTCACTCTAAACTTGATTACTTCTTTTCGAGGACTTCACTTGGCGGCAAAGTGTATTTCAAACGGGGGCAAACAGACAAACAGACAGTCAAAGAGAGATCACAAGATTTCCAACTAAATTTGGTAGTCAAATAATTTACAAATTCAACTTTATGCTGTTGATTGTTCTGTTTACTTTTTGTTGTTGTTGTTGTTGTTATTGTTATTGTTGTTATCGTTATTATTATTATTATTATTATTATTATTATTATTATTATTATTTTGTATAGTTGTTGTTGCGTGATTTGAAGTTTTTTGTTATTTTCCAGTCGAGTTTCTTTTTGGCCTAGTGGGCGTATCGCGCGCGCAGCTTTCAGCCCACTCGCTTGATGTTGCCTTTTTTAGTGCCGCTTTTGGAGGAGCCGCCGTAGCTGTGGCCGTAGACGTAGCCGTAGCTGCTGCTTCAATTTGATTGGTGGTCAATCTTGGTAGCCACGATACAAGTGCGTTTTTTTTTCTGCCCTATCCCCCCCCTGGCCCCTCTGCCCCTTCTCTAACATCTTTGGCACTCTGTTTCTCATTCGTTGGCTGCTGCTTTATGCCACAAGCCACTTGACACATTTCAATGAAGCAGCAACAACAACAGTTGAAACAGTAGCAACAACAGCAGCAGCAAAAACGACAACAGCAACAGCAACAGCAGCAGCAGCGGCAGCTCACGAACCAATTCAAAAATAGCTCTCACAAATTACGCGCATATTTTCTAATGAGCTCATGCGCGCCACAGATCGCCATGGTTCGAAGCGTTGCGGCTCGTTCGGAACGTAATGGCCAAATTCCCGCCTCGGTCTACTGTCTCCTCTATCTCCTGGTCCTCCTTCTCCTCAATTCATTCACTTTCTTCTCTTTCTTCGTATCACTATACACAATGATACGCCCATCTCTGATTGACTTATGCGAACAGCAGCATCGCATTCATTTCTCTCCTTTATCTTCCCCTTCATCAATTTTCTGACGTCTGATGACAGAATTAAGGGGGGAAGAGAATGATGCATTTTGGAGCAAAAGATGTTGTTGGTTGCCAAGTTATTTTTTTTTTTTTTTTTTTTTATCTGCTGTATTATTAACACAAAGGCAAATTGTCAAAGAACCAAATAGAAAATAGAGAAACAACCCAAAGGCTTTAGCTTCGAGCATTTTCCTGCTGTCAATGTTGAAAGATGCGACAATTTGTGACTAGGCAAAACAGCAGGCGAAGGCTAATTAGCGCTACTAATGGGATAAGTATTCTTGATGTATGCTAAACATATGCATGTCTACAAAATGCAATATTTACGCAGCCCATCATCATCCATATATATCACATAACACTCATCCATCTATATGGCTGCCAAAATTCATTGAAATTGAGCAGATTTTGTCATACGATCTGGATCAAATTTCTATAAGTGTGTAAAAAAGAAAATCTCTTGCATTTAGTAGTTGAGATGAAATTTAAGTATTTCAGCGGACAAACGGACCGATTGTTGATCCTGACCAAAAATAAATAATTAAATATTTGCTTAAATAAATATGTATACACGCTGTAGCTTATACCAGGTATAAAGTTCAGTTACTATTAATAATCAACAAAAATTAATTGCAGTGATAATTGCAGTTTGAATTTAATTTATCACACAGCACATTCATCAAATGATACTGCACTTTAACCTTTCCGATATTTCGATATTCACTAAAACTGCTGCCATTTGGACATTGACAATTTACAGGAATAAAAAAACCAACAATAGAAAAAAGCAAAGAAAAAAAAACATAACATTGTTGCAATCAAAGCTCATTTATTCAAACAATCCTTAGTAAACTATCGCAGTCGGTAGTCCATTAACAAAAGCTGATTTCTGTAATGCACATCCTCGTAATCGTACACACACACACACACACACGCACACGCACGCACATATGTGTGTATAAAAGAGAGAAACAACAACAATAACAACAAAGAAACAAATGCAATCAGGCCATCAAATCGCAACGACTTCAACTTCAACTCCAACTTCAGCTTCGTATCCAACTTTCAGCCAGAGACGACGACAGCAGCCAACAAAGCCAACAAAACTGTACACAAAGCTACTTACTTTGGCAACGGCCCCCGCAAAACATAAAAAAAAATACAGAAAAAAAAAACTAATATAAAATAAATAACAAGAAAGCAAAAAGTTAACAAGACAATAAAGAAATTATAATACTCTGCACGACAAATTTTTGCAAACTT
This sequence comes from Zaprionus obscuricornis, assembly GCA_037044475.1. Taxonomy (NCBI): domain Eukaryota; kingdom Metazoa; phylum Arthropoda; class Insecta; order Diptera; family Drosophilidae; genus Zaprionus; species Zaprionus obscuricornis. Next base: position 128,384 of record JBAMBR010006551.1, on the reverse strand, counting down.
TAAAATAGCAATAAAAAAAAAAATTAAAAAAAATATTAATAAAAAAAATATATGGGAAATTTGATGTAATGTTTTTTATAAATAAATACTTAAAAAACATTTAATATTAAGTTAAAGAAGTTGCATATGCCATGATAAAGTGCCAATACTCTTGCAGTTAGTGTATAATAAAAAGTCAGACCCAAAAAAAAATATATATATATATGTATATATAAACTGCGCCAGTTGCCATACAACTGTGAGTTTTTCTAAGCCGACACGCGTTGACTTTGGCTACACGAAGAATCGCCTTGTCTCACTATCTCATTCTCTCTATCTGTCGCTGTCTCTTTCGCTCTTCACCTAGCGGCCTTTTGGCTTGTTGCTGTCACTGGAAGCTGCTGTGACTTCCTCGAACCTCTCGCTTGCTCTAGTGTGACAAAAAGCGACAACGACAACTACAACAACAACAGCAACAGCAACCACGACGACCGCAACGACGACGATTGTGACTGTGACTGTAACTGCGACTGCGACTGCGACTGCGACTGCGACATTGCATTTGAACAGTGGAACAAATTTGCAGCTGATTTATGTAAATCGCCATCGAGTTTGGGTTTTGGGTCTCTCTCCCAATCAGCGCATAGCTCCTGCTGCTGCTGCCGTTGCTGCCGTTGCTGCTGTTGCTGCAGCTCCTCTGCCTGGTCGGGCGTTGTATTGTGCCGTTATTTGGCCCAGGCAGCAAAAAAAAAGAAAAATAACAATATATGTATGTATGTGCAATTCATTCAGCTGCTAAATTTTCGTTATGAATGAAGCTGCCCACGCGCAGCACCGAAAAAATTGACGCTGCAGTCGACGTCGGCAGCGGATGTTGTTTTGCTTGTTGTTATTATTATTATTGTTGTTGTTGTTGTTGTCGTGCTGCGCCCCCCCCCCCCCCATTCATTAAACGTTTTCAATATTTGTTTTGGCATAGTATATTTTGGCTGGTGGAGAGGTAACTGGGAGGGGCATGAGACGTGAGGGCTCAGTGCTGTCGCGCAGGCGCAGTTGAAATTGCAATTTTGTCGCTTTTTATGCCAAAAAATCGATCAACGCCGCATGCTGTTTGTGTTTGCCATTGCCTGTGACGTTGACTTTGACGTTGCGTCGTGACAAGCTGAGTGGCTGAGGCTTACTAGCACTGTTGGCCAATATTCAAATGCAATTTATGTCATCGTTTGCCGCTTTTATGCATAGACCATATGACGTCAGCTTGGCCATGATTGCGGTTTGTGGTTCACTTTTAATATTGTTGTTGCTGTTATTGCCGCTTTACCAGCTATAAAGTTGTAATGCCCGCCAGCTGTGTGTGAGAATTTTTTTGTTTTGGCCAGCACGCCTTGGACTGCAAGCTTAAAAGCCAAAGCCAATGCGAAAAGTCAATTCTTCAAGTGAACTTTACCAGCAACACTAAAAGTGCAGAGATCAGACGCTGTAATTAAGCTAATATTTAGTTGTGCATATACTTATTTGAGTGATTGTGTAGGCAGACCTAAGTGCAGAGAACGTTGACTCAAATTAAAAATATTGCAAAGAAAGTTCTAATTCTTTGCACTTTAATTTTATTTTAGATGCAAATTTTATTATTCATTTATTTATTATAAATATATCATTTGTTTTTTAACTTTACATTTGTAATTTATTAATTTTTATATTGCGTATTCTACCATAAGAACAACTCTCAGTAGACACAAGGACACATATTTAGACTTTTAGTCGATCAACTGTCAAATATTATATTTAAAAAATTTGAATAAAATTCGATCAATATAATTTTTATTTATTCCTCATGTTTCGAGAGTTGTGTCTTGTTCTCTTGAATATCGAAACGTTTGCGCATGTTGCATATTTGCAAAATATATTTAATAGAAGAATTAAAGATGTCGAATAAGTAGACAATTCTGATGACCGGAAAACTATGATTACCCGACCTGTGGTCTTCCTCAACTGTTTAGCAATTCTCTCACTGTGCTGAATACTTTTTACATTTCTCTGTAAATTAACTACATTAATGTTCCCAGAGCAACATCAACTAAAAAAAAAAAAAAAAACAAGTAGAGAAGGCTACAGTCGTGTGCACCCGACAGTAAAATACTCAGCACCCTTGAATAAAATATAACTGTACTTATGTTATCTACCTAAAGAAAAATTCTAATGAAACAGCTCGAGCAACGCTCGCATCGCTCACTTATATTAACCTGCTCTTGCGTTTGCATGCGTGTTTTTACACATATAGTGCGTTGACAAATAAAGATCAGCTGCCGCAAAACGGTTTTAATCGCGAAAATGAATTGTTTGATAACTTTTTTTTCTTAATCAATCTATACCATTTTTACAGGACTGTTTTATATTGATGTTCAAATGCTGCCTTCCAAATAACGAGTCTCTAGAGCTTATAGAAACTGAGATATAAGAAGCGTCAAAATGTGTTTGGCGTATTGTGGGCGATACATATATTGATCATAGTACGCTATATAGGAACCTACATACCAACATTTAGTGTCTCTAGCTCTTATTTTTTAGAAGTTTTGTGCGTTCAAACAGACAGACGGACATGGCCAAATCGACTCGGCTATTGATCCTGAGTCAGAATATATATACTTTATGGGGTCTGCCACGCCTCCTTCTGCCCGTTACGCACATTTGCACAAACTTAATATACCCTTTTTCACCCATTTTACAAGGTATACAAGGTATAAAAACGACTATACATTTTTCTTACTTTTTTTTCATAAATGTATTTTATATAATATTTTTATTTTTAAAAATTCGAAATTGAAGCTTCTATTATTTTCTCTTTCTCTCGCTGCAAACTTTAAATCAAATTGTATAAGAATCATAAACAGATATAGAAATTTATATTGAACAAAGGAAATATAAGAAAGATACTAAATCAAAGGTTTTTAATTAGGTTAAAGAAGTAAAAGTAATAAATAAATGTTTTCTATGGCAAGCCAAAAGTCATTCACTGCATGTAAATTCTTTATGTAAAATCATCAGTTATAAAACGGAAATGATATTCAGATCTTAAAAATCACATCGTGAACTAAACTTTAACGACTTGAAAATATTAGAACACTTTGTATGGGACAAACAATGACAGCCGTTGACAATCTTTGAAATATGATAGCATTTGCTTAACATCTCTCCCATCCCTCATTCTCTCTCTCTCTCTCTCTCTCTATCACTTCAACCACTGCTACAACACTCCAGGGAAGCTTTCACGAAAATCACAATGTGAGACAGATAGAGAGAGAGGGAGAGAGAAAGAGTGAGATGAATGAAATGTTCATTCATAAAATGTAGAAAATAAAAGATAGACAGTCTGTGAGATTTTGGGAAAATGTTTTCATTGAATGCATCAAATGATGTCGAAGCATTTGACAGTTAATTTGTTTGCATTGAAAGAGTTTCTCAAAAGCTTTACACACGGGCTTTGTCTCCACTTTGTACTTTTCTTCTACTACTTTCCGGTCTTCCTCAAACATTATGATGATCATGCTAATGCGGTTCCGGTGTGCGTGGCTAATGGTTTCGATCGACTGATTGAGCCTCATCTTAGCCATGGCCATCAATTTGCATTTGCTGCCCACACTATACTATGCATATAGACATATATTTGCCATGTAACATATAGTTCCATGTTTCATGACTCGTGCCCTTTTGGCACCTGGGCTTGGGCTTGAGTTTGAGCTTGAGCTTGAGCTATACTATATCCCATACTCTTATTCATTCATGATTTCATCACATGACACGTGGGCGCATCTTCATAGCTGTTGCTGTTGCAGTTGTTGTCGTAGTTGTTGCTTTATTTTACTATTTCATTCATAAAAACTCAACTGGCATCGTAACCAAACACCAAAAAAAAAAAAAAGTATAAAAAAAAAGAAAAAACATTCAATGATTTTATTAGGTTGAGCTGCGGGTGCCGCAACTTTTAACACGTTAACTTAACTTGGGCGCTTGCAACATTTGGTTGCATCTTTTTGAATCATGCTTGTCCGTCTGTAGTGCTGCGCGTCGCTTAATTTTAGCAACATTTAACCCAGTTTTTTGTTTTGCTAATGAAGTGTCAACAACAAATTGAATGTCTAACATTTGTTGCATGTCGCCAGCAGCAAGAGCAAACGCAGCAGCAACAACAAGTGCAACTACAACATGTGTGTGTTTGTGTGTCTCTGTCTTTGTTTAATGCTTTAAATAAATAAAATGCGAATGCGAATGCAAATGTAAAATGTAAAATGCAAAAGTCAACAAGAAAATGTTGACCAAAAATCAAGTTGACAAAAACAAAAGTCGAAATTTTAATACTCTATCAAAGCTTGCTTTCTTTTTCTATATTGAAAATGCGATTGCTAATTTTGCTGAGTGTGCACTGTATAAAAAATATATTTTAGTCTATTGTCTAATCGATATGCTTCAATTGTAGTGTATATATTAATATAATTTATGCCAATACGTAGCCGACACGTAGGCCCTGGGCCAGGGCGAAGCACAGTTCCATTCATTGATGCCTGATGTCGGCGGCAGCGGCGGCGATTTCTTAGTTTTTGCTGTTGTCGCTGTTGCAATCATCGAACATCGCTTGCCAAGTGTGTCGCACAGTTGCAGTTGCAGTCAACATCGCAGTCGGCATCGCAGTCACAGTCACAGCCGCAGTCGATGTTGGTATCGGTGCAGTCAACAGTCGGCGTTGCAGTCACAACAACAGTTGAAAGCCAGCGATCAATTTGCATACAACGGCCGCCGTTTTGTGAATGAAAATTTTTGTTTTTGGCCAAGTGGCCAGACGACAATAACAACGCAATGACAACAACAACAACAACAACAACAACAATATCAGCAGTAACAACAACAAGAACAACAACAAGAGCAAACGGCAACTGCAATAAATTGTTGAATTTTATTATACTATGGATACAGGGTGCTGCTGCTGCTGCTGCTGCTGCTGCTGCTGCTGGTGGTGCCGCCGCTGCTGCTGCCTACGCACTGACCGCAGCCCACACGCCAAGTATATCTGTAAGATACGCGACTGTCGACTAAGTTGACTCTCCTCGGTTGACTCTGTCGACTGTCGACTGTGTCGTGCGCCATGTTGCGGCTAATTCGATTTCTGCATTGCCAAACGCTTTGCTAGTCAAAGCTGCCGATTGCCTTTGGCAACGCCAACACACACATAACAACAACAACAACAGAAACAACAGAAACAACAACAGCAAACAGATAAATAGATACAAAGATATAAAGATACATAGGTAGATACAGATACTATGGCTAAGTAGAAGCTGACTGTATTTTCATTGATGATTTCTTGTCAAGTTGCTTTTGATTTTGATTTTGCTTTTTGCTTTTTGCTTGATTCATTCATTTAATTTTGTCGACATATTTGTGCTGTGCCTCTTGTGTTTGTCATGTCTCTGTTTCATGTATTTACCATGTCTCTCGTTTATCCATTTACTTTTCCATATTAATTGCTGCCCGTCAATGTGATAATAAATTATTACAGCAAAACGCATTCGACTCGTGGGCGTCCATTACATAAAAATAAAAATAAAAAAAAAAAACACAGAGAATAAATCCAAAGAAAATAAAGCAGAAAGCAAAAACACAAAAAGAGAAAAACAGAAAACAAAATCAGATAATTCAATTTCTAACGAAGTAACAAGCATTTGTTCCGACCAGGTCAAGTGCTTTTGCTGCTATTTACAGTCTTAACTTGGTCTAATCGTTCCGAGCAATTTGCAATTCCATTTCCCGTCTGTGTTAAGGCTCTCGAAACAAGTCTGTCGAGCTCATAAATAGATAAGATATTAATCATAATTCTGATATTGATAGATATTAAAGACATTTAGATACACTTAAAGCTTCATATATTGCAGCAAAATATTGAAAAAATATTATAAAACTAGAAAAAAACAAAAAAAGAATCAAGAAAGTATTTTACTTGGTCTGCAAGAAAAATGATGCATAATTTCCATGTTTATGGACAAATTATTATAGATATTGCATATTAGCCACATGTTAAAGACTTAAAGCTTGAAAAAAAAAATATTAAAACTAAAAGAAAAAAAAATCAAGTAAAAACTATAATTGAGAAAGCTCGACTGTATGATACCCGGTCTACAAGGAAATAGAAAACTAAATAATTTCCATGTTTATGATCCGATCTAAACAAATTATAATAGATCTTCTATATTAACTCATTGCCCGATTGTCCGATATATAGTGCAATTATTATTCAAATATGACAGCATATGTCTGTTATTGTCATATTCCATTGTCATTACTGAACTTAATTACTCTAAGTTTTCAAGAGGCAACAAATAAGTTTTCCACACAAAGTCTCAATTATTAACCGATCGCGTCCATGGCAACCCATTGTTTGCATACATCAAAAGCTTCTTGTCAATATCAATATTCGTTGCATGTAAAAAAAAATATACAAAAATTCTTAATATTTTAGAAATTAAATGAAATTTGAATATTTATAAATATAAAATATGTAAATATAATTCGAATTAAACATAATTTGCAAGTTTGTATTAGAGGGAAACATTGAGATTATGTTATGCTTGCAAAAGTGCTCAGTTCATAAAGTAATATAGCAACTATAATAATGCCAGATAGTTTATGATCATGTTGCGCGTCGCGAACTGCAGCCAAAAATGATGACAAGCAGAATGAGAATTTATATGGGAAGCCATAAAGAAGGCGACGCATAAATAACGCAGACGCACCACACACCCAGTGGGCACTGGGGCATGCAACCTGAAGAGATTACATGCACACAATCTTTCGCTCTCGCTTGCACTCGTGGCTGAGACTGTTGCACGCGCAACTAATTAAATTAAAAGCGATCGACGTTCTGGTTATGAGATTGGGCTATATTTTGTAGTCCGTTATGCGATGGTGGGCGTGCACAGGCGTCTGTATATTGTATATGTATGTGTGTCTGTGTGTCTGTGTGTGAATGTATAAAATTTATGTGCAATAATTTTGAATGCATTTCAAGTGCGAACAGTTCCCACACCCACCCAGACTAGACGACCGATTCGGCCAATATATAAAGCGATCGACTGATCGAGCGACCGATCGCTAACTGTGCAACCCACTTGGCCAACCAATTTGGCAAACTGAGTCGCGTGGCAGCTAAACGGACGCCTCCAGTCCAACAGTCAACAATCCACAGTCTACTCTATAGTCTAGAGATCACTTCACTCCTTCACTCTCTTTCTCTTTTTCTCTCTCTCTCTCTCTCTGTCGGTTTTAGCGATCTGTTTTTGGAGCGTGATCAGTTGAGTGACCCCCACCCGGCATATAACAAATTATCGTGTATCGTATCGTATCGTATCGTGTGTAGGACTCAAAGCGGCACGCGACCGGCAGAAACGGCGAACTGTGTGAACGTAGCACGTCACCATCTTTTACGCCCCCAAAAACAAAAAAAAAAAAAAACAAAAATCTCCTACGCTCCCGATTCCCAACAGTCGATCCCCCGCTCTATTCCCCTGTTCCCCCACCAAGCTCCTGAAAAGAATTCTGCGTGCTCTCTTGTCATCGACAAGTGTAGGGGACGACGCGTTTGTCGTTTCGTTGCTGTTGTTATTGTTGTTGTTGTTGACGTCGCGTCGTTGCGTCTGGTCGCAAAATTGTTATTTTTGCGGGGGTTGTTTGTTGTGTTTGCGGTTTGTTTGTTTGCTTTTCCCACATGCCCACACACACACATACACAAACATACACACACACACACACACACACACAAACAAACAAAGTGCCGGCATAGTGTCCACCCACCTGCCAAAATGTCGGTCAGCTGTTTTCGACTTTGATAAGTTCAAGGGCAACTCGAACCTTCAAGAATTCTCATTCTTTTTCTGCCATGCTCTCTTTCTTTTTCTCTCCCTCTCTCTCTCTCTCTTTTTCTGTCTATGTTTTAGTTGTGTCGCGTATCTTGGCACGCGCTCGTTACAAGCGCAAAACGCCTCGTTTGGCTTGGCCCACGTTTGGAATGTGCCACGCCTCCTCTTACTTGCACTTTTGCTGCGTGTCATTTGTCGCCCATCGTGTGCTGCCGCGGCAAATAAATCAACAACATGTTGCACGTACATTGCCGACTCGCCTATCGCATCCGGTTCGCCCAAGCTCACTTAATTCTTTTTTTATACGATTTTTTTTTACTTCTTCTACATATATTTATAATATATATATAAATATATATATACATATATTTTATATAATTTTTTTTTATTTTCGGGCACAGACTCAATCAAGCCATTTTATAAGCCATTTTTATGTGGTGCAAATCGACGCGCGGCGCATTGTTGTTGCCCCTTGTCAGAAGAGTCTGAGCCTGCCCGGGCCAACATGGCAGTCAACAAATTTACGACATAATAATTTACATTTATCTGCAGCAACGAGGCAGCCACAATATAACAATAATAACAACAACAACAACAAATATAACTGCAGCAACAATAACAAACTGAAACTTTGTGCGAATTTTTATTATTTTTTTTGTTTGATTTTTAATCTATAATCATGCCGAAGTTTACTTGCACTAGTGGCATCTTACAAAATACCAAAAAAAAATACTGAAAAAAAAGAAAAATACTAAATATGACTAATATTGAATAAAAAAAAAAGAAAAAATACTAGAAACTTGAAAAATACTAAAAAAAAAAATACTTTTTAAAATTCTTGAAAAATGCAAAGAATTAAAAAGAAATTCAACAAATTCAGGAATTGAAAATTATCAAATATTTACAACCAAAAACTACTGTAAATATACTAAAAAAAAATCCTACACATGCAAAAAATTTTAAAATCATCAGAATTTAATGAAACATAATTAATGTAAAATAAGATAAAAGAAATAAGTATAGTTTTTTATTTAAAAATTTAAAAAAAAAAAAAACCAAAAAATTAAATTAAACATTTTACTCTGAGCTTAGACAAACATAGAAATAAATACTGGAAAATATTTATATTCTTATATATATAAATACAAAGAAGCACATGAAGAATTTCACATGATCTCAAAATCTTTTTAAAAGAAATAAAAATTGCATATTTTTGTTAAAGATAAAAGCGATTTGACAATTAGACAAACTCCTTTGGCTAGCTGCAATACCCTTTGGCTAGTATACACTGTAAACATTCAGCGCCATGTTGTTTAATAAGTTACCTTCTGCGAGATATGTCGCCGTCAGACAGCGCAGACGTCGCCTCTTTATCAGTTTATTACTTGGCAAACTTTTCATTTTAATATCATTTCGCATTTGCGCAATGCAATCGTCTTAATGTTGTTGTTGTTGTTGCTGCTGTTGTTGCTGTTGCTGTTGCTGCTGCTGTTGTAGTTGTCTTAAGTGTTATTTGTAATGTTGTTTTTGTTGCTGTTGTTGTTGCTGCAGTTGAGCGACTTTTAATTTTGAACGCCTTCGTGGCGAGACCTGAACAAATCGGGTTGGTCGCCTGCCAGCCTGCCTGCCTGGTTGACTGACTGCCGAGATGATAAATGTTGCACCGGTTTTAAAGGTGCAACAACAAGCTCTTCACCTCCTTTTTCCATACTATGAACAGCAAAGAGTGTCGCTTGCCTTCATGAGTCAAAGTCAAGCAGAAGAGCCAACAAGACATCAAGTGACAGAAAGAGAAAGAAGAGAGACAAAATCAGAGAGAGACAGGGGAAGTAAGGCATAAAATGCTTGACAAACTTTCTCTTTGTATTTCCTCATTGTTTCTTCTACTCTCTTCCTCAATTTCTCTATCTCGCGAAAATCGATGGAGCTAAAAATTGCCGGTTTCTGGGCTCTAGTAACCCCCCTCAACACCTCTAGTGGTGCTCAAGCCGCTGCTTGCGTAAAATTTTCCCGGCCAATTTTATGAATGAAACCGAAAATTATAGCATACTTTTGAGCGCGCGTGCGTTGCCTGCCCCAAGGGATATAATATGTATATAAGAGTGTATGTGTTTTTGTGTGTGTGTGTGTGTGTGTGTGTGTGTGTCACGTATTTGTGCTGTGACGAAAGCAACGCGTCCTTGACTCTGACAACAGGTGGATTCCATTTAGCTAAAGGCATTTGTTTGCTTACTCACTCTCCATCTCTCTCTCTCTCTCGCTCACTCACTCTATGCACAATCCCTTACCATACTCTCTTTTGCACTCTACGTCTATTGTCATTGCTGTGACGCATTGAAAGCCCAGAGAAAAAATACAAAAACTGCTGCTAATAAATTTTGTGTGCTATTCGCTATTTGCACTAAATAACTAAAAATAGAGTCCAATATCCATCACAAAAAAGAAGCACAACAGGCCTCTGGGTGTGTGGCACGTGTGTGACTTAACCTTACTAAAAATAAATCGCATACAAAGCTGAAGCAAATAGTAACTGCAAGAGCTATGGGAATACAATGAAAGGAATCAAATGGAAATTATATCATAATTGAGTCAATAGAAAGCAAAGGCAATGGCTAAAAATACGATTAAATTTTGCTAGAATAAAAGGATATTTATATTGGCAGATGGCAAGAAATAAGTTAGATATTTAGAGTGTAGAATGTGTAAATTATGATACATATTTTTTTATTTATTCAAGTATTTTATTTTTTCATTTTTTTGTTCAATTCATTTCATTGTTAAATGAAATTTTATTTTTTTATTATTATTATTCATTTCGTGACATTTTTTTATGGCGCATCTGATTTCGAATCTTTCGTTTTGATTCGCTTTAGTCACATGTCACACGCTTGGCTGAAAATGTCAAGTGCTTAATATCATAAAATCCCAGCACTTTATTTGCCAATGCAAAATCACAAAAATATAAAAACAAAACACGAAAAGAAAACAGGTCAAGAGACAAAAAGATTTTGGTACGAGCTGTACAAGTATTGTATATGTTTATTATACAATTCACAATCCAAAATTCACAATTAACAATTCACAAAAAGTCAAAAAGCAGAAAAAATACAGAAAAACTTAAAATCGACCGATAAATGTTTATCCAAATTTGGTCAAAAGTAGGCACCACAAATTTCGTGGCACATCATCGTTAATTTTTGTTGTTTCCCTTGTTTCTCCCTTTCATATTGTTGTTACTCTTGTTACTGTTGTTGTTGTTGTTGTTTGTTGCTTTGGAGTCTTAACCAATTTTGGTCAAAGTTTGTGATTTGTGCTTAATTGCGGTTTTGTTGGTTTCCAGCACCAAAAATGGCAACATTTCTTGCCAGACTCGAAACAAGTTAATAATTTCTTGAGTCTCGCTTAATCATCGCAAAGCGCTTAACAACAATAATAATAATAAAAAAAAAAAACAACAACAGCAATAATGAGAACAGCAACGCGTCGCCGACTATTTTTAACTAATTTCGCAATGCAAATCGAATTGAAATTTCACTTCAAAATCATTTGAATAACAAATGATGCTCTACGGAACAAAGTGAATATATAATAGAAAATAATATTCTATGGCATTATATTATTTAATATTATAAGCAACAAAATTAAATCAAATAAAATATAATATAATTAAATTTATTTTAATATATATATGATATATATGATATAAAAGTAAAATATATTAAATATTAATTATAAAATATTAACCAATATTGTTTGAATGTTTACAAATATAAATAACTAAGGAAATATTGAAATATTTAGAAATTAAAAAAAATAAGTAAAAAATCTTGAAAAATATTGTCAAAAAAATAAAATAAAATTATAAATTACAAAGAATTTATTTTAATTAATTTATTTATTAATTTACTTAAATAAATTTAAATTTGAATTATTTAAAAAAAATAAAAATTAAATTTAATAAAAATCATTATAATTCCAAATAATGTACTTTCACTTATTTAATTTTATGTTAGAAATATAAAAAATATAGTGATAATTGTGAAGAAAAGTTTTTTAAATATAAATATAAAAGTATAATAAATAATAAGTAAAAAAAAAATAATTAAAATCGCTAAAGAATAAAATCTTTAAAAAAAAAGAGATTATAATTATATTTTTCTTTGGCTTTAAAACGCTTCAAAGTTCGTTTCGGAATGGTTTTCAGTTCATGTGATATGCATTAGAGTTGATTAATTTGTTCGCATTACAAAAATGTTTTGCTTCGTGTTCAACATTAATTTGCCGTGTGATTTTTGTTATGAAGCTGGACAAAAACGTGAAATGAAATGTACGGAATGGGGAAATACTAAATGCAATGTATACGATGCTATAGGCCGAAAATGAAAATGCATGTTTTTGCAAACCGAAAGAAAAAAAAAAAAAGGAAAAAAAAATTAAATGAAAAACGAAATACGAAAACTATTTGAAGTTATTTTTGCCACTTGGCCTGACAACTTGCGTCTGTGTCATTGTTCCATGTGTGGCATATTGTTGTTGCTGTTGCTGCTAGTGTTGCTGTTGGAGTGTGCCTGTAAAGTGTTCGCCTGTCGCTTTCATTATGCATCCAGCAAAAGCGTATGTAGGCGTATTTTGATTATGATAAACTGGCGAATTATGTTGTCACTTTGCATTTTTCATATAGAATGAAATTATATTTTATAAGCGATGCACTTTTCCTCTTCTTTTTCTCCTGCTTCTCCTGCTTCTTTTTCTTCGCCTTCTTCTTGTTCTGCCACTTCTTGTTGCTGTTCATAGTCTTTTTGTTGTTGTTGTTGTTTTTCTTATTGTGATTGTCGCGTCGTCATCGTCGCTGTCGTCTCACAGAAAATATTTACATGTCGTGGCATTTGAAGGGATTTATGTGTCGCCCCAAAGTTTCCGAACGCAACAGTCGATGTCAAACCCGCGACTTTGCGCCATGAAAAATGACAAAAACTAAAGAATTGGAGAATTGTATTAGCCACTCGGCACGAAATTGGCTTGTAGCTAAGCTAAAATGAAAGCAATTTTTGCCACTAGACAAAATATACTCTGTAAGCAAAACAAAAGTAACATAAGATTGATGTTTATAAAATTTACAGTAGGTATATTGAACGACATATGTAAATCGAAAGAAAAACTCTTGCATCATAGTATATTCTATGCATATATGAAAATTTCTTGCTCTATGTCTTATATTAGCTTAGTTCGATCTACTTAAATTCTTACCTTCTACAGGGTATAAAAACATATAAAAGAAAATGGAATTTCGCGCTGCCATTTGTTTGACTTAGAGACGTCAACAACATTTTTTTTTAATATCTCATAGAGATAGAAAAACAGAAACAACAATATCAAAAGATACACTGTTGTGTATCTATGGCCAATTTTATATACTCTCACTGTGCGCGTCTTCTATATTTAAATATTGCCAGTCTATTTATAATGTTTCACGTAACGAATACTACTACTACTATTAGCCGATGATGATTATAAACAAAATATAAAATACTTTTCCACAAAATATTTATCCGCGTGACGCCAAGTTCACTGAAATGAAGAGAATCGCAAGAGTAGAGAAAAATTTAAAAAACAATGACGTATTATTTTGCAATTCCTTTTGATAGAATAGAATATAGTACACACGGCATAAAAACAAAAAAAAAAAAAAAAAACACTCCCACATCAGGTTGCGGCTGAAGAATAACAAATAAACATGTTCTAACTATAGTCTACAGTTGAGTCTGGAGCCTCTAAAAATAGACAAATTTATTTAGATTTTAGAATTTTTTTTTTGTAAATTTTTGTTATTTTATTTTTCATTTTGCAATTTCGGGAGCACGTCATGAATTTTTAACCGAATTCAGTTAGTTGTATACTCTATAAATAGGATACAACTAAATGGGCCACTCAATCAATAAAAATACACATATATGTATGTATATATAACATGCCTTCGAATTCTGAAATCAAAATCAAAAAATTATAGACCCAATAGAAATGTACGTGACACACTTCAGATACAGATACAATGCCAAGAGGAGATATGCAGAGAGTATCTCTTGAGATGATCGAATAATGAATACACTTTCCCCCTAACATATTATTATTTGAAGTTGATAAATATTTAATACAAATTGATAGAAAAATACAATAGAAAAGCAAGAGAATATTAGAAATGTATAAGACTAAAAATAGTTCAAATTTTTAAACTCATCTTTCATCTTTTAATTTTTTTTTTTTTTCATTCTCGTGTAGTATCTCATATTTTGTAAAAAACATTTTGATACTCTACATAGAAATGTCAGCCATACCCCGGGGGAAATATCTATTGGGGGCTGTTAAACAGCGCTGCGAACATAAAAATTACAAGCTATATCAAGACTTGTAAATACTTCGACTAGGCCCGAACAGAACAAAAATTAATGGCAACAACGCGGCGCAAACACGACAAAATTTGTTTTGTCTCTTTGTAAATGTATCTATATAGCTGCAGTTCTAGCTCTAAATGTTTCTGTATCTAAATCTTTGTGTGTGTGAGCGTGAGTGTGTTTCTGGCCTGGCCCATTGTATGTCACATGGAAAAGCATTAGCCCAAACGAAATGCCATATGGAACACGAAAATTAATGATGTAACTTGGCGCAACGGAAGTGTGTCATGGATCTTAAAGATTCCGCTACCTCGAAGAGCTCATTAGCCCAAAGCAACATACGAATCAGGGCAGGACGAGACGGGAGAGGACGGGAAGGCCCAGGCCAGGCCCCCATCCCCTGTTAGTTGTCTTTTAATCAAAAGATATAGATACATATATCCAAGAGACTATAGATATATCGAAGATATATATATATATATATATATATATATATATTTAACTATATTTAGATGTTTCTGTGTCTATACAAATACAAAAGTATATATTTTATATATATATATTATATATATATATATATATATATTAGGCCAATTGACGCACAATATGAACTGTGACGCTATCGCTGCTTATCGATATCTCTATCTGTATATCTGCATATCTGTATCTCTATCTGTAATTGTAACTGTATCTAACTGTATGCGAACCTGTGACGTGCATTTGGTACTCAACATCAACTGATAAGCGATAAACATATTTTTGCAATGTTTTACAAAAATTTGCCACATCATTGTCGAAACGCTTGTGAAAATAATCAATCGATTACATGCACTTTTCATAGTATACTCCATAAAGATATATTTGTATCCAAGGTTCTAAGTCTAACTATAGATCTATTATGATATATGTATTATTTTTGTTGACATTCCCAAACATTTAGTTCACAGTCCGATGTGTGAAAAACTTGATGCGTGATATTTTCTAGCAATTTTCTAAATTATTAAATAGAAGAAAAACCTAACTGAAATTTAGATACACTCTTAAAATTCAAATGGAAAAATAACTTAGTGTCTCTCAAGCTATAAAACTTACGACAATAATAACACCTTTAACCCACTGCAGGCTATAACAGCATGTAAATTATAGTGCAAAAATTACCGTTACCCAAAGACATCAAGACCCTTGAATGTATTGAGTACGCAAAACGTAAAAAGTACAAAAAAAAAGTATCTATGAATTTGGAATTCCTTTGACAAAAGTTATGATTCTTGTACTTCGGCCTTAGGGTATAGAAAACTCGTTGAGGAGACGCAGGAGAATTGTGTGCTATAAACTATAAACGGCATTTAGTGGGATTAACTTTTTGTGGCCGTCGTTGTCATATAAATATCTGCATGTCTCTCTCTCTCTCTCTCTCTCTCTCTCTTTCGCTGTCTCTCTTTCTATGCGCCTCGTAAATAAAGTCATTAAAGTGGAATTCTAGGCATCCGAGAAAGATCTCAAATCGGAAAACCAAAAGCGACATAACGACAAAAGAAACAACGAAAATCAAAAGACGAAAGACGCATTGAGAAAAATCCGATGAAAAAAAAATATATAAAATGAGAAAAATGCATTTTTGCCACTAGAAGAAACATTGTCACAAATACTCAGCGAATCATCTATTTTTGTCGAATTAGAATCGGACTAGTCAGATGTTAAAGACTAGTGGAAGTTGGATGAGTAGCGGGAAGAGGGACTGGGCAATTCTCAATGAATTGAACGTCATGAAAAAGTGCCTAAAATTACCTTGACCGCGGCAAAGCGATGCCCAAATAGAACACAACAAAAAACTAGCTATATATAGATCATAGAATCACACACACACGAGATTATTACCTCTTTATTCTCGTTCCCTGGTGTGCTTGACGTGCAAAAACAAAAAAAAAACAAAAAAAATTCTACTTGTAATTATTTTGCTATTTGCACGCGGCGCTTTTCACGTCATCAAAATTAACTTTAAACAATTTTGATCTATTCAGTCAACATCTTAAATCGAGCAAAACAGACAGAGATAGAGAAAGGCAATGGAAAAGGGAAACAGCTAGAGAGAACAAGAGAGAGAAAGAGCAAGAGAGAGAGAGTAAATGCAAAAACATAAGAAATTCCAATTTAGGCATGATGCCGCCTTCGGATACTAACCAGATGATTCTATATATAATGGCACACGCTCTCCGAGATACATTAACCAGCTGATTAGCAGCTTTTTTTTAATATATATATATATATATATATATATTTTTTTGTTTTTTTTTGCTCCCCCTTTTTCTTTTCTTCTTTTGGCTTTTTCTTTTCACACCGCCAGCTGCTATCTTCTTCATCGTCTGCTTGCGTATGTCGAAGAAAACAAGAAAAGAAATTTATATATATTATAATAATTATTATGAATGTTTTCAGCTAAATATGTTCATTAAAATGTTAATATACCCTGTGATGAGATATTTCTAAATTCGACTGATAATTGTTGAGCTATTTTTCAAATGTGCTGAGATCATATTGACGTAACATTAAAGCAACAAATTAAATATACTTATAGATCAATTTAATGAAAACAAAATTACATTCTTATACAAGTCTTTACAGAAATGCAATAAATTTCAATGAAACTAAATATAAAATTTAAGAGTTCATATAGATCATATATAGTAAATCGATTAGTAAGTTAAAAATTTTTGATAAATGTATGAAATTTCTATATAAAATAATACAACAAATTTATATATTTGCCAAAATGTAAAGAAAGTGTATCAAAATGTTGTTCAGCTGTCGAATGCAAAAAAATTCGTTTGTTAGTTTTCTTTTAATTTTAGTGCAGTGAGGCACGCGTTTTATATTTAGATGATTGCCACGGCCTCGCAATTTTGCGGCAAATACGAGTACTCACACACACACACTCACACAGATGCGTACACGTACTTGTACTGATTGAGAGAATGAGTGTATTCATTATTCAATGGTATGTACTACGAAACAAACGAATCACTTGTCAATTTATTGTTATTGTTGATGTTGCTATTGCTGTTGCTGTTGCTGTTGCTGTTGCTGTTGCTGTCGATGCATTCCATTTTTGTTGTTTTAGCGTAATTTGTTGACCCACTTTCACCCCGGTCAAGCAGTTTGCTGCTTATGCCTATTTTGGCATATAAATATGATGAATATTATCAATATGAATATTCAAATTCATATGCCATGCTACCATTGTCTGCCAAAAATAATTCAATCTGCAATTAGACAAATTGCCGTCAACTGTGGGAGGTGATTGGTGATTGGCTTAGCTTTCGAAACTTGGAAAATATATTTTAATAAAATAAATGTATGTACATATACATACGGAAATACGTATTTCTATTTGTATAATCAGATTTAATTCCAGTTATGGCTATAAAAACTGATTGTTTGCGACCCAATTGCTAAGCTATAAACTGATGAAAACCGTTCGACAAATATATATATATATATATATATACACGTATATCTATTTCTATTTCATTAGAATTTAATATCAATTTCTGTTTCAACTTTCAACAGTTATAAAAACTTTGACGAGGCCTTCGACTAAGTGTTTACATATTAGAAATATTATAACGAAAAATTTTACGACTTTATTTATTTTTATGATGTGTCTTGTTCTTGTGTTTATTAATGTCACGTCGAAATACACACACATTGTATATAATATTTATATATGTATATACATATAGTATATTTATGTATTTATATATATATATATATATATATATATATATATATAGTGTGTATATATATATATATATAAATACATATATATATTATATATTATTTATTTAACTATCAGTCTAATTTACTGTTTGTCTTTGAAGAGCGCCCAATGAATTTGCACTTAAATTTTCCATAATAATTCTTTTTAATTATGATATACAAAATATTTTGTCTCGCCAAAGAGACAAACAAACCAAACGTATTTATAGTATTCACAGAGCTATTTATTTATATATATTTATATATAATATATATATTACGTATTTTTACTCAATTAATCGTTATGAACTATTGCAAATGTGATACTTAAGTTTTGTCGCCATCACAGAGTCACAAAAGAACAAATGAACAACAGATTTTATTTTTCTTGGCTTTAATTTGCTTTTTTATTATTCAGATATTTTTAAATGTAAATCCATGTTATTGCTTCATTTGTATTATATGGATTATCTTAAGGAATCTTCAAAATACCCATTTGAAATTTTCTTGAGCATTTTAGGTACTTTCAGAAATTGCTCAAATATTTTTCATTAATTATTTAAAACATTTTGTTTTTTGTTTTTTTTTTTCGGTTGCTCAACGAAATTAATTAAGATTTTTATTTTGTACTAAATATTTGTTATCTGTTCATAAATCAATAAAATTGATTCTTATTTCTACGTATTTCGTAAAGCTCATAATTCTCACCTCCAAAAAAAAAAAAAAAATGCTAAGAAACAAACATGAAAAATCAAAACAATATTTGTGCCGCCTTTTGATTGCTCCAATTTTAACCAATGGAAATTTTCGATAATTTGACTGTTTAAATTTTTAATTTGTGTCGAAGTTGTTGTTGCTTTTGTTGTTGTTGTTGTTTTTTTTCTATTTTCTGTTGACTGGAGCAATTTACGGCAACATGCCAAGCTCATAAAGCATATTATGATGCTCATAAATTATATAATATAATATGAGTCTGAGACAGAATGCGATATTTATGAATTTTACACAAATAAAATGGAAAAACTATGTATATACTATACAGGTATATATATATATATATATATATATATAAATTTATATATATATACATGGAAGATTTACAATATGAAATGTATATATTCATATATATAAAATATGTATTTTGTTTAGTTGAGTTTACATAAATTTATTCACACCTCAATGGAGAGACTTGAAAACTCGCTGAATGACAACGCCCACTGTCCATTGGTTTATAGCTTATGGCTTATGGCTTATAGCTTATGGCTGGCTATATGGCGTCTATAGCCTCTCCAGTTCGAGCTATAGCTATAGAAAATGAAGTTGACGTTTTACGTTGCGTAATGCGCAGCTGGCAGCTGGCAAATAAAACGCTTAATAACAAAAGAATATGCGGTGAGGGGGGGAAGGGGGGGGGAGGGGGTTGCTATAGCGAAAATATACTCAAATACCAAGCCATGTGACAACATTGGGAAAAGAGCGGCGATCAGTGTCTACAAAGCGCCTATTGGTGGCACAAATGAAACAATTGTCAAGAGGGCAGTCTCAACCAATACAAGACAAATACAAATCTATCTGATAGATTTGAAATGGTGCGAGCGAGATAGCTGATAGTGCAATCGAAGCAACAGTCAATACGCTTTTAATTACAACCTACACGGCCCAGTTGAAGCGAGTCGAGTCAAGTCGAGTCGAGGCGAGTCGCGTTGAGTCGAGACGAGACGGCCCTAACAAGAGTCTCGAGTCGCCACCATTTATGGCAATGCGGACCTTGTCGCCAGATATTGCTAGTGAACTTATGGAAGGGGGTTTGGCATTGGCATGTCTCGGTCTTTCTCTGTTTCTCTCGCTCATGATGTGCGTCTCTTTCACTTGTTTTTGGATTCGTTTTTATTCTCTGGTTTTATTTTTTTGTTTGATTTGTTTGTTCGAGGCGCGTGCCATGTGTCATGCAACTTGCGACTTGCGACTTGCGACTATCTAACGCCTCTGCCTCATCAACAACATTCAACATCGTTCGTCGACGCCGTCTCCCCACTGACCCACGCATAAGAAACAGCAAAAGGCAACAGCACAACAGCAGCTAGAAATAACAGCAACAACAGCAACAGCAATAGTAACAACAACAACAACAACAACAACAAGAGAAGAGTTCTCGACGTGCGATAACACGACATAGAAAAGCCCACACGACACACACAATTGGCATATGGGCAGAAAATACGTAGAAGACAATCACCTAACTAACTAGACGCACAGGCACAGTGCTGTGCATACAAATCGAAACAGATTTCTTTGTTTTTTTTTTATTATTTTTCCATTAATCGATACGCTATTGATATAAGCTATGATTATCTATAATTATCTATGACACATTACGTTAGTCACAAAATATATAATTTATAGATTTTTTTATTTAAATATGTTTATAAGCATTAGTCATATATGCAATTATTATATCATTTAATCAATTTAATTTCTCTTGATAGATTAAAAAATATATTTCTGTTGTATTTAACATATATAGTTATTTTTTACATAGAATTCTATTCAATTGTCCTGCGCTGTTTTTAGACTTCTATTGATATTAGACTTTTATATTCTGCCATGGCAAACTTCAATTAGTTTGCTAATGCGACAACAACTACAGTAACAACAGCGACAACAGCGGCATTAGCAACTACAACAACAAGTGTGTATGAATAAAAAATGAATAAAAGCAAATTTATGAATGTTTATTACACGATTCGTTGGGTGCGCTTGCCAATTGAGGAAGAGGTGCAGCCCCAAATCATCAGTCGCAGTCTCAGCCTCAGTTAAAGACTTAGCCTCAGTCTCAAGCTCAATCGCTGGCTGCATCAACGTTAGCTTCCATTTAATTTGCGATCAACAGCTTAAAATCATGTCCAACTTTTGGCTTTTTTCTCAGCATGTGGCAAATGATTGACAATCCGTCATGCAACTGAAATCGTTTTATTGACGAAACATGATTGACCTATTGACCAGCAAAATGTTATGTTTCATGATACCCTGTAAATGCATAAAAGTTGTCAATTTTATACTTATTCAGCTGCACAACAATTATAACGAAAAATAAAATTCTAGGATAAACTTTTCTTTATTTCACTTGAAAGATTTAAGATTTCTTTCGTCACATAATAAAAATTTTTTTATACTGCAAATATTTTTTAGAAAAATATTTAAAATAATTTATTAAAAAATATTAGTAGCTGTCACTTGCATGTAGTGTATCTGCAAGTCGAACATTCCCGCCCACTTGTTACTATTTTAAGTTCAAGGGGGCGCGTGCGATTCCAAACAGTTTCTAGTGGGTGTTACATGAGGGGCTGGGCTTCAACATAGAGTAGTAGTTGCTATATAGCCATAAACCGAAACTGAAACGCTGAAACACCGATGCGGCACTTGCATATTGTTATTGTAATGGTTGCTTTTGTTGTTGTTGTTGTTGTTGTTGTTGTTGCAGTATAGTATGTGCGGTAGCTGCAAGATGGATCGTTCTCTATTTATGGCCAAGTTGAAGGCGACGACGTCATAGAAATCGTGGTATCTTATTTTTGGCCAAGTGGCGTAATGAGTTTTCATTTTCCTTTCATTATCTAAACTAGACACAAGGCATGCAGGTGTACCACACCCCTACCCCTACCTTTACCCTAAAGGCTACCTAATGATTAACAAAATAAATAAATAGTCGACGTTAAAAATAGTCCTCGACAATTTGATTTTATTTGGTATATATATTTTTTTTTGTTTTGTTTTTTTCATGATTTTTTTTGGCTTTGTTTTTGCTCGAAAACTTTCACATTATGAGGCAAAGTTCTATTTTTAGCAATTTGTATTTGTATCTGTAGATTTAGCTGTTGCTTTTGCTGTTGCTGTTGCTGTTTCTCATTGTACACATGTATCTGTATATCTGCCAGATAACGGCACGTAATTCCGCGCCGTCTGTTAGGAAAAACTTTGCCGACGTCAAATTGTGCGCAAAAATGTTTCCCAAATTCGTAAAAAAAAAATATACATATATATATATATATTATATATATATAAATATATATTTATTTTTAGGTCATGGCGTTTTCAGTTCCTCTACCCGACTTTCCGACTTCTGGCATTATCTTATATACATAGTTCAATTTTGTTGGCCCCACCGAACAACCAAACGGCCGTACGACAAGCCGGCCGGCCGGCTGGTTGACTGGCTAGCTGCCTGGCTGGCTGGCCATGGTCACCCTAATTTACACTCCCAAATTACACTTTGCGGTTCACAACTCGTAAATAAATTACAATTTTTTTTTCTTAAGTTTTCCCTCGCTGGCAGTGTTTCAATATTACCTAGCCCCACAACACTCTTCAACACCCTTCCCGCTTCGTTTCACTGCACTACTTTTTCTCATCAGTATATTCTTCATGTAGTTTTTGTTTTTGTTTTTTGCTTTTCATTTGTTTATGTGGCATTTTGTTTATGTTTAGTTTAGTGCAACAATGCGGAATGCGTTTATTTAGTTGTAGTTGTTGTTGCTGTTGCTGTTGCTGTTCCCATTGCCGTTGCCGTTGCTTGCAACCTTGTCCTTAGCACATGAAAATTAAAAATTGTTTTGGTTTACTATCCCGCGCGAAATGTGCGAAATGAAATATTTTCTTTTTATATTTTTTTGGCAAATGGAAATTGCAAATATTTTTGCGGTATGTGGCATGGAAAATTGACAAGCGGTGGCAACAAAATGCATAAATAAAAACATGAAATGCGGCAATACAAATGATAAATGATCAGCAAAAGCGACACCAACAAAAAAAAATAAATAAAATAAAAAAATAAATAAATAAAAATAAAAATACAATCTCAATTTTCTGTCGCTTTTCATATCATTTTGTGTTTAACTTAATTATAGAACAGACATTGATAAATAATGTCACATTTTAAATAAATAAATATTACTTATTTTAAATAGAAGCAGAGCAACACATTTAAATTTATAAAACTGTTGATGGCTCCTTTGGGACCCTATTAAATATTCCATTTGAGCTACTGAAACCAAACCCCTTTACATTTACATTTGCCGGCTAATAAAGCGTCTGACACGTAACACTCCCTATATTTTGGTCTGATAGTTCTTCCTTGACCCGGTCCCGGCCAAGAGTAAATATGCCGGCGAAAAAACGTAGAGCTTCCGGCTATGTTTTCCTTGACCCAGCCACCCGAATATAGACAATGTCGATTTCATCTAATACTCTAAACAAATTTTCACAGAGTTTTCTCTCTCTCTTACTAGTGCTAAACTGTCCATAAATGGTCAAGTGAATCATTTGTTTAAATTTTTTGGCTGCTGCGGCTCCTGAATTGTGTGTTTACGTAGATTGAAAAGTTAATGGGCCGCAGTCGCGCCATATGAATCGTTGATGACGTATTTTGGGAAATCATAACACTACAAACAATACTGACACACACACGCGCATATATACGTACGTGTATATGTATATCACATACACATACAGTAGAGAAACACAGGCCGATAGTCGGCTGGGGTACCTGTTGTCTTATTTTTACCTCAAAGCCCCTCCAAGTAAAGAGAGAGCATCTCAAAAGCCACTGAGAGATCAACAATACGAAACTCACCACAATACAATCAAATACACCACAACGCAAACACAAGCAAACGAATAAATGAGCAAACGGGCCTGGCAAACTGTTGATTGGTTGCTCTGCGCGTGCGCCGCGAAAATGGCTGCAGCGCAGGGAGGCAACGAGCCAAACGATTGGCTGCCGGCATCTATATGCATAAGTATGCGTACGCTGTGACGTGCGAGTTCCCCACAACGCGACGACAGCAACGTTCGCTCTCTCCCTCTCTTATCGTATGCTTTCGGTTTTCGAAGTTGCCGTCGTTTTGGCTTTGGGGCGCGTGCCAGCCGCCGCCAAGTAGGGGCAATGTTTCAATGTGTGTGCAATGTGCGCTCTCTCTCTGTTTCGCTTCATGGCTCTCGCAGTGCTATGCTGTATTGTTGAGTTTCATTCATAAAAACCGAAAGAGGGCGCATCTCGTGCCTCAGTTGTGTTCGGACAAGCAAACGCGACGGTTTGAAAATTCAACAGCAGCAGCAGCGATAAACTGAGAAAGAAAATTTCAAATATATTTATTATATTAAAGCAGAAAAAGTTTAAACGGCAGCGGCAACAACAACTAAATTATTCAAAACAAAAGAAAAATAATAATATATTTAAATTTATACACACACAAATTACACACATACAACGCCCAATATACGCAAACAAAAATTTTGTGCAGAAAAGTGTTAAAAATATTTTGTGCAAATTTTATGAAAATCGTTTGAGAGTGAAAGGATATTGTGCCCAAAAAAAATATATATATATATATATATATATATATATGAAAATACTTTTAAAAGCTGTGCGCCAAACAAAGAGAAACAACAAAAACAACAACAACTGAAATTAGAATTACAACAACTTTGATGAATGAAAAGCTGCTGTGAACTGTGACGTATGCAAAAAAAAAAGCATACAGAAATATATACAGAAAAAAAGCAAAAACAACAATTTAAGTTTTAAAGCCCATAAAAAAATCCCCAAAAAAAGATGTTCACTGAGAGTTTTTATTGATTTCACGATTTGAAAAGAGAAAAAAAAGGAAAGTGCGGAAAAGCGCCTGCAATCCACGAGGATTGCGCTAGACTAAAGGGAAATCAACCTTTGAATTCTTCAGCACGTGCCATTGCGATCCAGGTGAATAAACAGTGATATACTATATAACATCTCATAATATATAGAATTATCAAGTTCGATATATAGATATAGATATAATGTGTGTATATTTGTGTATACATACATATATATGTATTATATATTATATATTATATATTATTTGTATATATATTCTGCGGAAATCATAAAACAAACTCTTGTCACATTTCTAATTTGTGCAAATAATTTTAGATGATTTTTATTAAATTTATATTGAGTCTCAGTCATCGTTGTCTCTGTCAACACATTAATTTAAGAATCTTTTAATCCGAATCGAACAATTAAAATAAAAATTTCCTAATATCAAATTAATCTTTATCTATAACATTTTAAATACATAAACTTAAATTGTTGATAGCTTTTATGTATTTTTTTTTTTTTTCTTGTCTTTAATTTTTCGAATGTCTCTTGAAAGAGATTTCCAATCGCCTGGGAAATTCATTGATTCCGTTTGGTTTGATGCTTAAATTCTTATCAGATTTTCAGCTGGAAATTAAATTTTCAGAAAACTTTGACTCTCTTGCCTTTTTGACTCTTGTTTTACACTTGAAATGTTTTATTTTTTTATGTGTGTGTTGGAAAATAAATTTGTATTTGAAATTGATTTATTTTTGAAACAAATTTGTGGGCAATAAATTTGTTTCTTTTAACACGCGTTTTGACTCAGATTATTCTTATATAAATTATAAAATGGAAGGAAAAGCTTATATATATTTTTTTCAGTATTTATTTTTATCTTTGTGCAATAAATAATTCAATTAATGTGTTTCTGTATTTTCTGTTAAATTAAATGCGTTAATAATTTAATTTAATTGCTTTATATAATTTTGAAAATTTTCGATTTTTCTTTTAAAAAATTAAATTTAGAAAAATATTTAGAATTAATAACAATAAATTAATGAAATGCTTTGATCAGCTAATAATTATGATGTAAGATGTGCACAGTGAAATTCCGTACAAATTTTCAAATTTTCAGTTAATTATTTAGAATATTATCCGATACTGAGAATCGTTAGACAATTTTTAGTTTTTATTTGTAATTCTGTTCATATCTTGAACATTTCGCACCTCGATGCATATAGCCCTGGGACGCAAAAAAAAAAAAAAAAAAAGAAAAAAAAAAGAATTTGTCTTCCTGAATGCAACAATTGCAACAATTTTATTAGATGTAATCCAAGCGAATGATGCATAAATTCATTTAACGCCTAATAAAAATCTCTGCACGTTATTAAAAAGCGCCGCAAATCCCAAAAATGAAAACATTGCTTCACCTGACAGCAAATGCAACTATGTAGACTCTTAACACGCCATATCTATATACACATATATTTATTATATATATATATATATATATATATATATATATACATATATCTTGGCAATATGCACAGCAACAGTAGAAAAAAAAATCTTTGTAATTAAATTATTGTCAATGCATTTGCGCTTAATTTCAGCACGACATTTTTGTTTACAATTTAATGGCACATCATCCACTGTCCCACTGTCCAAGTGTCCAACTGTCCATGCAGCAGTCGCTCGGTGTATCCGACGTCTGCTAAAAGTCTGCTATAAGAAAACTAACATAAGCTGTTAAAAAGGAAAAAAGTGTATAAAAGAAATGTTTCTAGAAAAGAAAAAACGAAAAACAAAAAAAAAAAAAATTAGAAAAACAATTAGCAAAATCATTTACATGCAGCCTCCCATATCCAAGAACAAGAACAACGCCAACAAGAAAGACAACAACTCTGTTTGGCTTCTCGAACATAATTTTTCAACTTCCAAGTTTTTCATTTTTCATTCGATGTTTTTCATAGTTTTTGATTTTCCTTTTTTTTATGCGTGTATTTAACCAAATAATTATGACATCAAAAACAAAATACCGACGGTACGTCATTGAGTCGCTTAACACTCTTCCTCTTGTTCAGCTGCTTATGCTTTTACTTCCTTAACTTCGTCAGGTGCTGCTGTTGCTGCTTCGTCTTCTTTCATGCAAATAGCACTTTGACATGCGGCCAATGAAGGCTGCCCAAGAGAACGGGCGGGGTGGAGGTTGGTCAACGCAGAAGAAGTATTTGGCGGGGAGCATTAGCTGCGACTGCGACTGCGGCTATGTCGCCTGCCAAGCCAAACAAAGACAAAGTCCGCCCAACAACTAAGTGCCACTAAAATGATTTTAAAATTTATAAAAATACTTGTAAATGTTGTTTTTACATGTGTATACCCTGTGTGAAAAATATATAAAGGGCATGCTTAACAATACTTGAAAATGAAAAGTAATGAAAAATATTTTAGAATTTTACAAGAATACATAGAAATTCAAAATTTCAAAAATTGTTCAAGTTTTTTTCTTTTCTTTATATTAAAAATAAATTAAATTTGAATTTCTCAATTATAAAAATTATTTTATTTATTTGTAAATATTTTATCAAATATTTAATATTTAATGCGTAAAAAAAGAATAGAAAAAATCTTATAAATTTGAATTTAAATTGTTCTTTTATTATAAAATTTATTTTAATTGTTTTACAAAATATTTAATATTTAATCGTGCAATCTAGCGAACATAGCTACCCAATGTCAGCTGTTGTAATTGTTTGCAGGGTATTTGATGTGCGAGTTTTAGCTGTTGTTGTTGTTGTTGTTGTTGTTGTTATTGCTGTTGGGCATGTTGTTGCCTGCGGCTGTTTATTTTCATTAATTGTTCTCATGAGGAAAACACAAGAGCAACGAAAGTAGCAGCAGCAACAATAACAACAACAACATGACGTTGCTTGTTGTTGGTGTTGGCATGAAAAGTGTGACAAAGTGTTACGCATGCAAAGACAGCGCGACGGCAAAAGATACATTTTCCATGTTGCAAGTTGTTGTTGTTGTTGTTGCTGTTGTCAGTTGCCTGTTGCCAGTTGTTCTTGTTGCTGTTGCTGATGTTTTTGTTATTATTTTTGTTGTTACTGTTGTTGTTGCTGTTGCACTGTTTAACTTGTTGGCTGGTTTTGAGTTGTCCGGCTCGCTGCCCGCTGCGTGAATGATGGACTTTGTCTTTGTCTCTTGCAACTGCAACAGCAACAGCAACAACAGCAACAACTGTTTGTTGCTGCATGCGAGTTGCATGAGAGCTGTATCTATGTATCTGCCAGATACTTTTACTGCACGTCTTTTGCATTTTGACTAATGACGCCGCAATTCTCCAAGCAATGCGCTCTACCTCACGCTCTCTCTCTCTCTCTCTCTCTCTCTCGCACTCGCACTCGCTTCCTTCTTTACTTCAATTTCTTTTTATGTTAATAGCAAACAATAAAAAAACTACAAAAACAACAGCGACACTCAATACTCTTTGTTATTTTTAATTGAGTTTTTTTTTTTTTGGTTTTTTTATTTTTCCATCGACTCAAGGTTATTGGGTCGCCATATGTGATATCAAATCTCCAAGCTCTTTTTTTTCTTATGCAAATCTCCTGGCTGTCTGTCATTGCATAAGACCTCATAAAACAACAACAACAACAACACAAACAATAATAACATAAACTCTCAGTACATAAAAATAATAGCTAAAAACAACAAATTGCAGTTATTTTTGGAGCCGTTAAGTAGCTTCAGTCGATAAGGTCGCAACTTAATCCTCAATGAGGTCTTCAACCAAAAAAAAAAAAAGAAATACCTAAAACAACAAAGCAACACGGCAATATAGCAACTGACAGCAGCAACAACAAATGACAACAACAATAACAGCAGCAGCAGCAGCAACAGCAACAGCAGCAGAAGCAGCAACAAGGCAATAGATTAATCTGAAGATGCATTGAGCTTATCTAGCAAAGATCGCCAGATCGTTCGGTCCACTTGCCAAGCTAAACAAATTGGCGCCCATCTATCGAAATGTTAACACTCTCTGCTAGAAAACCCAAGAGAAC
This sequence comes from Zaprionus obscuricornis, assembly GCA_037044475.1. Classification (NCBI taxonomy): domain Eukaryota; kingdom Metazoa; phylum Arthropoda; class Insecta; order Diptera; family Drosophilidae; genus Zaprionus; species Zaprionus obscuricornis. The sequence goes on along the minus strand of JBAMBR010006551.1, from coordinate 99,673 downwards.
CCCAAATGAAACTGCGGAACCAGTCAGAAATATACACACTCACATATATATACACATTGACACAAGCTCACGAAAACAACAACAACCGGTTTGGCAAAACTTAATTAAAATAATATCAACATAACAATTTTTATTTAGTTTTTTTTCTGTTTTTTTTTCTGTTTTTTTTTTTTTTTGCTGCCTTTCTTTCTTCCTCATCGAGAGACTTGAGAGACTCTGTGTGCCAATATTCATTCATTCATGGCAAAATCTCGATATATGTTCATAAGTCTAAATATATACATATATATATATATATATATGTGTGTATGTGTGTCTGTGTGTGTCTGTGTGTGTCTCTTTGTCTCAATGTATATGTCTGTATGTGTATCTTCGGCTCAGACAGTAAACTACAACTCGTCCATCTACCAAAATGCTATGCAAAATTATGCAGAGTGAAAGAAACGGGCAAGAGACAGACACAAGATTTACTATATATATAAAGCGATATATGTGTTTAATACAGTGCTAACTAGCTATAATGAACAAATCGAAGGCTTTTAATCTTAGCTGCGAGTTTACAGTTCATTGAATAATGTAATGTTGATTTAAGGGAAAATATATTTAATAAAGTTGCTATAAACTTGCTATAAAGTTGCTATAAACATTGCCATAAACTTTTTGTAAACTTACGAAAAACTTCTTGCAAGCTGTCTTCAAGCTTGCTATAAACTTTCCTATAAACTTTGCTATAAACTTTCCAATAAACTTTCCATAATTTTCTATCAACTTCCTTTAATCATCCATATGCATGGCTTGTGCTTTATTAACTATGCAGTTCACTTTAGTTAGTTCATACTGTACTAGTCTAACTTAAAATGTAAATGTCTGTGGCACGAACAGCAACAATAATAACAACAACAACAACAACTTGAACGTTCGTTTCGCTTATATATATAGAGTTTTTTTTTTTAAGGGAGTGTCAATTGTTAGCCAAGTTATTAAGCGCACAAGAAGCAGAAGTAGAAGAAGAGGAGTAAAAAGATGAAGAAGAAGCAGATGAAGTAGAAGAAGAAGAAGTAGAAACAGAAGAAGCTGGCCAAGATCCGAACTGAGATTTGAGAGAGAGAGAGAGAGAGAGAGAGAGAAGTCAGCCGTTGGACCAGTTCAGTTCGATTCAATTTAAGCCAAGAGTCAAGCAAAGCCAAGCCAAGTTAAGTTGAAGTTGAAGTTAACTTGAGTCAACTTTGTGCTTCATGTGATTCATGATTCATATTCGTATTTTGTATTTGTATTTGTATTTGTATTTGTATTTTGTATTTGTAGTCGTATTCGTATTCGTATACAAGATACAAATCTTTGATCGACTGTAAAAATTATTGACTGCGCCGCATAATTTTATGAATGAAACAGCAACAACAACAGTAACAAAGGCCAACAACAACAACAACAGCAATAAAAGGTAGAAAAAAAAAAAGAGTTTTGTGAGCACAGCACGCGCTGTATCTCTGAGGCTGTAGCTGTATCTGTATCTTTTGCTTTGTATCTTTCGCTTTGCATTTGTATTTGTATCTGTAACTGTATCTGAATCTGAATCTGTATCTGTATCTGTATCTGTATCTGTGCTTTTATTCATGCTGCGTTGCGACGCGTCGCACTGCTGTTGCTGTTGCTCTTGTCTCTCGAGTGCACTTTGCTACGGAAATTATGCGTGAAATCAAATGTAAATAAAAAAACAAAAAAAAAAAAAGCAAAAGTGCCAAAACAGGCAGAGGCAACAGCAATGGCAACAACAACAACAACAACAACAACAACAACAACGGCAAGCGGCAACGCAAACTTGTGGCACGGTAGTTATTTTGGCGCATAGCTGCCTGTCAACACGAGTGCACTTGTAATGCAAATCAACGCGGTCAAGTCGAACCGCGCCACGCAAACGTCGTACTCGACGCAAAGATGACGCCACAACAACAACAACAACAACGGCAGCAACAGCAGCAGCAGCAGCAACATAAACAACACAAGCAGCGACGAGTCGCCACAAACAACAGTTGAAGGAGGCTAAAGTCAAATCAAAGCCGTTTGCCAAATTATAAGCCAAGTTTATGGCATTTATGTTGGCTTCAAATTGCGCTTGCGCAACACCATTGCGTAAGGTCAACGCTTGACCTGCTGTAAGAAATAAGCAGTAAGCAGTAAGCAGCTAGCAGCTAGCAGCTAACAACTGACCTAGTTGCCACTTAACGTGTGGAAGGTGGGTGATGCAGCAGCAGCAGCAACAGCAACAGCAACAGTTGAAGCAACAACAGCAGCCCCTGTGGGAAAGCAACTTGTTCTACTTCTCACTGTCGCTTGATGTCGCAGCTTAAGTGTTTAATCGATTTTAATTTAATTGCCCTGTGGACGCATGTGGCATGCCTGCCTTGTGGCAAATTAAATTGTTTTGTGCCTCATAAATTGTTGCCTCAACTTCTTGCCACATCTTATGCAATTGACCAGCTGTCATGGCAAATCAATTGACAAATTTCTGTGCCCCAAAATTGTATTACTTTTTTTTTTTTTATTTTATTTTTCTATTACAATAATTCAACTAAATGACATGTGTTGCACGTGCAACAATATGCTGAAAACTGAAAAGTATTAATTTTCATAATATTAGAATTATTATTAATTATAAATAATTTTTATTTTTATATAAAATATTTTTATAAAAAAAAAAAAACCAAAATAAAATTAAAACTAATTTTCATTAATTTTTCTCTTTGTATGTTTTTAGGCGGCGTAGCCCCTGGAACTCCATCAGCGGCCATGATCATGGAAGGGCTTGAAACCCTTGTGGCGCCACCGCATCACACATTCCTCCTCACCGAGACGGCCGCAGCGGCCCATTTCAATGTGCTAAGTTTTGACACGTGCCTCTTCAAATCGAGCACGGCACAGAGCAGCTCGCTAAGTCCATCGGCTGCCAGTTATCTTAGCACTGCACAATTTGGCAGTAGCGCTGGTGGCGCTGGCGCCGGCGCTAGCAGCAGCAGCAATAGTAGCAGCAATAGCAACGGTCAAACCTTATTGCATTATACAACCACAGCACCAATTGCTGGCAATCTCAATCATATTAACAACAATAACAACAACAACATCAATAACAATAATAATTCGGTGCTGCGTGCACGCAATCAAACAGCCACGCCTACACAAGGCGGCAGTCCAAGTAACGTTGCAGTACAACCAATAGCCGGTAGCACAGCCGCAGCTAGCAGCGGTCGTAGTTCAGCATCGCATCTAAGTCTACTGAATACAAGCCAACAAAGTCCCGTTACAGCCACAGAGCACGGTGTTGCCGTTGAGGCCAAACAGCTAATTGAGGCACTGCCCGGTGATCTCAATACGCCAGTGACAACCTCAAGCGATATTCCCTCATTCTTTGGCCCATCGACAGTTGTTGAACCGCCGCCAATAACCGGTAAGTAAATCATGAATCGATTACATAAAAGAAACATAGGAAGCATAGGGACATAGAGATTCTGGCTATAGACTATAGAGATTTGTTAATCTATATACAAAATTAGCTTATAATAGAAATTGCTTGGTACTAAGATTTCATTGATATTTTGATATTTTCATATATGATTTTCATATGTAATTCCGATATCTGTTGATGAGTAGAGTTTATTTATATATATTTATATAGATTGATAGCTGATAATTTCCATATATAATTATCAGTTATGATTTTCATATACCTATATATGATTTTTAATTATAATTTTCATATACTATATATGTATATATCTCTTGTATATATAACCACTCATATCCGTTGATGTCAAACTTGCTGCCTGAAGCCTAGCCACAAGTACAGTTCCTTAAAGTTCGCCAATGCAAACATGACAAACACCTTGACACAGTTTACATAACTCTCATTGTGAAGGGTATGTGAAGTGCATATAGCATATGCCAGGCGGACGATATATATTCGTGTACTTTTGCATTTGAGTTGCTTTATCTGAGCGCTGCTAATGGATGCAGCTGCCACATGCTGCAGTTTTGCAGTTTGCAGTTTGCAGTTTGCAGTTGCAAAGACGCCAAAGACTACACCAGACTCTAAATATGCAACTAATCCGTTGTCAAGCTTAAGTCGTAACATAAATCAGCCTCAGTCTCAGCCTCAGTCGCAGTCTTAGCAGAAAGCTGCAGTTTCTCTCTCTCTCTCTCTCTCACTCTCTGTCTTCCTCACATCGCCGACACTCTTTGTTTCTCTGCTTTTCGTTTTGCGCTGGCTTCGCAGCAAACAAGTTCAAAATCAAAAACAAACATTCAAAAATTTCAAGTACCAATTTTTCAGATTTTTTTTTCAACTTTTTTTTTTTTTTTTGATTTTTGTGTTTTTTGTTTTTTTGTGATTTCTTTTTTTTTTCTTTTATTATTATTAATTATGAAGCGTGTTAAGAGGTCGTTCAAGAGCTTGACATATATATATTGTTATTTTTTTTTTCTCGCATTTTTCTTTTTCTTTTAGTTTTTTTTTTGTTTTGTTTTATTCGTTTATATATAAATTCAATTAATAAAATGTTGACATTCGCCAGCTATAGCTATAGCTATATCTATATAGAATTATTAGGCATTGTTCGGGCGACTTTAAATTAATTGCAAATAAATTTGTGAGAAAGAAAGAAATGTGAAAAATCATTTTTGCTCTCTATCTCTCTCTCTCTCTCTCTCTCGTTTAATTCTAAGACTACATAATAAAACAAGAAAGTACTTAATTAATCATAAAAGCAAAAACAGCAACAACAACAACAACAACAACAGCAATAAGAAAAGCAATAATAATAATAATAATGGCAACAACAACAACAACAATAACTAAGTGTTGTCGCGGCACATGTATTAAACATTTCCGTTCAGTGTCAATGTTTCGAGCGCAATTTACTCGGCTCGAGATACGCCCGAGAGCCCGTCCAGACGATATCAACGATATAATACTTATTCATATACTATAACACATACATTTTATATGGTATATACATATATATATAAATATATATATATATAAATATACATATATATATATATACATACATATATACATACATACTCTAGAAGTTCATACTTGACAGCAACACATTTCTAATTGAATTAAGGCAAAGCAAATAAAGTATACTAGATTTTCCCCCCAACAACAACTGCAATAAGAACTGTATGATATCAAAGAAACAATTGAGTTTAATTGCTCGCGTCATAGTTTATTTCATGATTGTCTTTTTTTTTTTTTTTTTGCAGATCAAGTAAGAGAAAATGAATATAAAACTATAATTTTTGGACTAACTGAACACAGAGATTTACAGTTAATAAATGAAAGAATTTGCTAGGCCAAAAATTATGTTTAATATTAACTAGAAAATATAACAGATTCAGACAGTAGTAATAATAATAGAAAATTCTAATATAATTCTATAAATGCAACAAGTAAATTAATTAAATATTAGTTATCTTTTTTCTTTTTTTTTTTTTTGAATAAATCTTAATTAACTTCATGACAGCCACATTGCAAATTTAATAATTATAGCTGCTGTATTTGCCATGTTTCAATAGTTAGTTATAAAAATTGTTTACAATATTTAAGAGCTACTCTATATCTGCTGCTGTTTATAGGGTATGTTATGTTAACCAATTGAAAATGCATAAAATAAACTATATAACACATACGTATACATACATATAATTATGTTTAAGCATAAATATGCTATGACAAAAAAAAAAACAAAAACAACAAAAAAAAAATGGTCAAAAATTGGACGCGTCGCGCCAAAAAATGTCACTCATAAATTTGGCGCAGTCGCCTGACAAGCGCTCGGCCCACGCAACAAAACAAAAATCGCTAAAGAAAAATCGTCAGCAAAAGATTTTTCAAACAACAAAAAAAAAAAAAAAGAAAAAAAAATAAATAATAATAAAAAAAAAGAAAAGGAAAACAAGAAAACAAGAAAACAAGCGAAGAAAATAAATAAATAACAAATGGAAAGATGAAAAAAAAAAATAGAAAGAGGAAAAATGACTAAAATATAGAAATATAGAAATACATTAAAACAATTTGCATGGGGACAATTTTTTGAATTTTCTATATGTATTTTTTTTTTTTTTTGTATTTTATTTTTTTTATTTACTGTTCGTTGTGTCGTTTGTTTCTAGTTGGCTGCGGACAGTGATAAAGCAGCATTTAATCGCTAAACTTGGCAGACATTGTTGGCATAAGTTACTCGCATGTCCAACTGCAATGAGTTATGCATGTGGCATGTGGCATGTGGCATGAGGCAAGTGGCAAATGGCAATTGTAGTAGAACCAATTGCTATTGTCTCCAAGAAATTTTGGCATTAATTATGCCCATAATATGTATTACTATAAATTATATTTCTATGACTCAGTCAAGACTCATCAGGCTGCATGCCACAAAAATTCTATGAATTGCATAGATGCCGCTTTGACTATATCTTCATTTTGCTGCTTCGTTTTTTAACCCTTGCCAGCACCCGTTGAGATTGATGTCGCAGCACATTAGGCGCAATGCAACTCAATCAATAGCCAAACGAACTGCCGCTTTTTGTGGCATTAATGGCCACAGTAAACGACAACGACAAAGATCATGATCATTTTATTTTTTTTCCTTTTTTTCATTTGTCTCTTCTTCTTCATCATCATCAACATCATCATCATCATCATCGTTTGCTTCTTCTTCATCGTCATGTTGTGTGCCTCGGCAAAAGATAAAGAGACAAAAAAAAAAAAAACTGCAGCTAAAGTCTCTGCAAGTCTCGCAGCGGTAGCTCAGCGTAATTAGTCTTTTGGCCGACACTTTACTTCAACTAGTGCTGAGCACGTAATACACGTGACACGTGACTCACGAAATTCTATGAAAAAAAAAAATATATATATTATTCTAATATAATTGTTATAAGAATGTAAAGTTTTGTAAAATGCAATTTTCATTGAAAATTGAAAAAAAATTTGTTTACTCTATGATCACATGTTGCAAGTCGTGAGTAAATCTTGTTGGCGAATTGATTCATGCGGCAGGTTGCACATCACTAGTTGCAACTGCAATAGCTTCGTTGCGGCAACGATGAGCGATGATGCGACCTCCCGTGTTGTTCGATTTCTGCGAAATTAAAGCGCGCCCAGCTGCAACAGCAACAACTGTTGCCGCGACTTCGGCTGCTGCTGCTGCTGCCCATATAACACTTACTGTCAATGCCAGGGCCATTCAAGCGAACTGTGATTGATATCACAATGCAACAACAATACAAACAACAACAACAACTTCTTCAGCAGCAAGAGCAGCAGCAATAAGAAAAACGCCAAGAACAATCGATATGAAAGCACCGTAGCAACACTTTGAATATCGAATCAAATTTAAGCTGAGCTAAGAAATAATTCTACACCTTTTACTGTAAAATGCTTAGACTAATGTATACCCTTCTTTTTCTATCTCCCTCTCTGTCTTGCAGGCTGCATTGAAACAGAGGATCTGTCATTGGAACCACAGATTGTCTCAGTAGCGAGTCCTGTGTTGTCCTCGTGCAGCCCATTGAAGGAAGAGCGCAGCACACCGCCAACTTTGTGCATTGTCAAGGAAGAATCAAGTAATAATAGTTGTAATATGTATCCTCTACACAACAACAACAACAACAATAGCCATCACACATCAACAACAACAACAACAAGTACAACAGCAACAACGACCGCCACAACAACAACAACAAAACAAACAGCCAGCGATAGCAGCAATACTGAAAGTGTCGGCTCGCCGGCTGCAACAGCAACAACTGCTGCTGGCAACACACACTCACAACAACAGCAGTTGCACCACAGCAACAACAGCCACTGTCAACATCAACAGCAGCCACAACAGCAACAGCAACACATTAGCTCGCCACAACACCAACAACAATACCAACTACAACAACACCAAATACTACACACACAACAACAACAACAACAGCAGCAGCAACAACAACATATGCCACACCATCACCACCACCATCATCATCATCATCATCATAGTCATCAACAACATCAACACACGCACACACATCCACAACAGCAACAGCAGCAACACCAACAGCAGCAGCAACAACAGCAACACCAACAACAACAACAGCAGCAACAACAACAACACTACCAACAACAACAACATGCACTACAACAACAACAACATCAACAACAACAACAACAGCAATTGCCTGGCAAAATTTCTTATCGCGGCATTTTCACCACCACAGGCAACAACAACACAATGAGCGCCGCTCAGCAACTACAACAGCAACAACAGCAGCAGCAACAACAATTGGCATCACCACAGCTAACTGTGCTTCCTGGACAAATGTCACCACCATCGAATAGTCTAGGCAATAGCTGGAGTCTTCCTAGTCCGGACAAATCATTATTCCAGCCACCCATGTTCAGTCTGCCCTCCCACTATGTCGTGCAACAACAGCAGCAACAACAGCAACAGCAACAACAACAACAACAACAACAACAGCACCAGCAGCAACAGCAGACTGCCGCTGCAGCATCCTCACCCTACGATGATAGCCGTGCTGCGCTCCTCGGTCTGAGCATGGACTGCACGTCTTTGCTCTTGAAGCAGCCACCACCAACATACACGGGAGCAACAGTCTCACCAGCGGGATTTGCCAGCTTGGCCGAACTGCAGAGCAGCCATGAGCAACTGCAACAGCAACAGCAACAATATGCCGTGCGCTCTCAGCTATCAACACCAAAATATCAATGGTTGGATACGCCTGCCGATTATGCAACAGCAGCTGCCGTTGTACAGCAACAACAACAACAACAACAACAGCAGCAACAACAACAACAACAACAGCAACAATTGGTGCTGCCAGGACCCACATCGTCGGCAAGTTCCAGCAATGCAGCACTAGGCGTGCTTATACCCAAACAGGAAAATTATCCGGATATGCAGCCAAACTCCAATGGCACCGGTTACTCAAGCTCATCAGCTGCTGCCGCAGCAGCGGCTGCTGCTGCTGCTGCCGTGCAATTAGCCGAGTATAGTCCATCGACTAGCAAGGGACACGAGATATTGTCACAGGTCTATCAACAGAGCAGTGTGCCGCTCAAACTGGTGCCCGTTAAGCCACGCAAGTATCCCAATCGGCCAAGCAAGACACCCGTCCATGAGCGGCCCTACGCTTGCCCCGTAGAGAATTGCGATCGACGTTTCTCGCGCTCCGATGAGCTAACCCGCCATATACGCATACATACGGGTCAAAAGCCATTCCAATGCCGCATCTGTATGCGCAGCTTTAGTCGCAGCGATCATCTGACCACACACATTCGCACACATACCGGTGAGAAACCCTTCAGTTGCGACATTTGCGGACGTAAGTTTGCACGTTCCGATGAGAAGAAACGTCATGCCAAAGTACATCTGAAGCAGCGCATTAAGAAGGAATCGAAATTGAGTCGTGAACAACATCAGCAGCAGCAACAGCAACAGGCAGCCGCTGCCGCAGCAGCAGCAGCAGCACAGCAGCAACAAATACAACAGCAACAACACCAACAGCAGCAGCAACAACAACAGCAACAACAACAGCAACAGCATCAACAACAGTATCAACATCATCATTTATTGCATGCCGCCGATTTGGCTATTGTGGCATCGAGTGCGACCAGCATGTAGACCGAAGAAAATTCAACATCATCGATTGATTCACAACAGCAACATCAATTTGAAGGAAACATTGCATTGAATTTAAACATTGACGATAGCTCACAGTTGCCATTTGAGTTAACACTAACCTCAGACTATGGCACACTATCGCCTCTGAACAGTCCCATGCGCTATAACTATGTCATGCTGGACGATGAGAATGATTCCAATGAATTGTTCAGTCTATACAATCCACTTGATGAAGATTAAATGCAATAATTGAATCAATCTTTGATGTTGAATTTAAATGATCAATGAATAAAGAATAAAACGCACAAGCACGCGCATTTCACACACACACACACACACACACACACACATATATATATATACATATACATATACTTACTACAATATTTCTTACAGTTCCCATGCTTCAAGTTGCTAATAGTAAAAAAAAAAAAAAAAATACAAGTGAAAACAAAATAAATACTTGTATTTAATAATTAATTATATACTCTTAGTCGTTGCAATTTTGACTAGAGCCATAGATAGCATAATATTATTAGCTTATCATTATTATGTGGGAACTGTTGAGAACTTTGTAATCTCTTTTTAATTTTTTTTTTTGTATAAATCTAGTGTAATTAGCTAAATAGTTACAAATGTTGTAACCGAAATTTTTGGGTTGTGCTAGCAGCAAAATCTATGCAAGACATTAATCTAATGAATCTGAAATACAATACAATACTATACAATATATATATACAGCCGATATATACATATATAAAAAAAAAACAATTCATGCAAAAACATAAATAACAATATCAAAAGAAAAACAAAAGTGTAAAGATAAATGAGAAATGAGAAAAGCATAAGAATATGTAAAAGTTACTAACCGAACAAAGTCTAACACAAAAAGAGGAAGAGCAAGAGAATGAGAAATACTAAAAAAAAAAAAATATAATAATAATAATTTAAAAAAAAAAAAAAAAGGAAACAATATTTAACTTATGTCTCTAATACTGTGATCTCATGTGTAATAATTATTAATTTTAATTTCTTATAACTAAAAAAATAAAAAATAAAAAACATAAACAATTATAAAAATTTTCAAAAACTTTGCATAGCTAATATTCATTTAAAAAAAAAAACAAAATCATAGAAAAAAAACAAAATAATTCTAACACAAGCAACTAATTTATTGCAGTTATGCATTTTAAAGTCTATTATTAACTTATTTAGCATCTTAGTGTTTAAGTTTTAACACTCACACTCATGCACCATGCACAGCCACACACAAACGCCTGTACACACATAAATGCCCAGCACAGACACACAGACATTTAAAATTATTATTATTATTATTATAATTATTATTATTATCATTATGATTATTATTAAAATAAAAATTAAATAAACTTTAGCATATCATTTTCGTATAAGCCTAAGAACTTAAGAGCTTAAGTTGAATGTGTGTTAAGAACAACAAAAATAAAACAAAATAAAAAATATATATAGTATATATAAATATATATGTATGAATTGTGCAACAAATGATTATTACAATTAATTAATTAATTGTTTAATGTATGTTGAAAATGCCCATTGTACTTCCTTAATTGATTCGAAATCAAACGGCAAACAAATCGTTTTTCATTACATTTTTTGTACATCAAAAACAAAAAAGAAAAAAAAAAAATGCAAACAAATTTAAAAATACAAATTAAAATAATTATTTAGTTTTTTTTTAAATTTAAGTTGAAAGATTTTTTATAATTAGTTTATTTTATTTTCGAAAATATATAACATGTTTTAAACACAAAACAAAATATTAAAAAAAAAATTTATTTGTTTTTTTATTTATTTCTTTAATTTTCAGTTCATTTTTTTTTCTTTACAGTTTTTCTTCATTCAACAAAAATTTAGTCTTAAAAATCTAACGAATGAACTTAAATAAAATTAGGATATAGAAACTACATGGAACTTTAGTGCCACTTAAGCAACGATAGCTGAATAAAACGAATGGTTTGAGCTAAAAATAAAAACAAAACAAAAAATATATAGAGAAAAAAAAAAAAATTAGGAATAGAGCAAAAAGAAATACCTGAAGAATCGGGTATATATTTTGCATAGCCGCTGGATGGAGTCACAAAAAGTTTAGTTTAGAACTAGCAAAAAAAATATATATGTTAAATCGGATATATATATATATATATATATATTTTGCATAGCCGCTGGATTGGAGTCACAAAGTAAGCTTAGACATAGTTTTAGAGCAAAATGAATGTTTACAATATTCCAATACATATATCTCTTATAAGAAATTTGTATTTTCTCGTCGTGCATATTCAATAAAACAAAAACCAAAAAAAATAATAATGAACGTAAGTTAGTTGTCTTGAAAGAACACAAAACAGGTCACTAAAAAAGAGCCTTCAAAATTTGAAAATAATATATATATAAATCTATTGAGATATATGTGTATATATATATATATATATATATATATATATATATATAAATATATATATATAATGAAAATACGTGTGAAACTAATGTGCCATCAGAAACGAAAATAAGTTAAACAATTTTAAAAATCAAGCTGAATAAAATCAAAAATATTAGTCACACTTGAAACTTGAAAGAAAAAAATAACTAAAAACTAAAATTAAATAAAAATAAAAAACGAAACTTAAAAATAAAAAAAAAATAAAATTATTTAAATTAAATTTGAAATTTAAAACGTTGTGATTTATATTGTTTATTCAATGCATGGTTCAATATAAATATTTGATTCTTAAATAAAAAAAAAAAACTAAATAAACATTAAAAAAAAATTACAAAAATTGTATAATCATTATATATTTATGTATGTATTTAAGTGTAGTGAATATATATATATACATAAAATATATATTATTTATTAATGTTGCTTATGGACAGTTTTTCTTCCATATATATAAAATTACACTGAAAAAAATTATATATATATATATATATATATATATATATATGCAATATGTGTATATATACTCATTATGAAATCATTTGGATAAATGTATTTATTGATGCATTCTTAGCTAGCTACAAATTGTTTTTAGCTAAAAAAAAAACAAGAATTATATAGATAAAAAAAAATTGCAAAAAAATATATAATGCTCAAAAAAATATTAAAAAAAAATTGCAGCTTGCAAATTAATTTTTTATAGATGTTGCATTGCAGTTGGTTTTTATGTGTATTTCGTATTTCGTATAGAACAAAACAGAATTATTCATCATAATTATTAACAAAGTTAGCTTAATACAAGTTTAATTGATGTCTTTTTCAATGTGTTTAAATGTGCAAAGAATTATGATACATAAATATAGTAATGAATACTATTAAAAAAAAATACATAAATACATACATACGAATATTTAAGATACGAATACATTTCAAGACTAACAATAAGATCTCTCAATTTCATCTATAATTTTCAAAGACTGTCCCCCTATGTTTAATCTTAAGTAAATTTCGTATTTCGTATTTCGATTTTGTGCAACACATAGAAACTGTAATTGTATGTATAAGTAAATTTGTAACTGTAATAAACAGAATCAGAATTCTAAAATACATTTTATGTATATTTGGTTTGATTCTTAGCGTATATATAATTATAATACTATCTATAAAATACATAAATACACTATATATCACTTCAATTTCTAGCTGTATCAGTTTTTCTATCAACAATAACCAAAACTGTATCCATAATTGTAAGTTTATAAAAAAAAAAAAAATAAATAAATAAATAAAAATTATATTTTGTGTCGAAATACAGTAAAAAAAAAAAACACAATACGATTACTTAATGATTATACATATAAATATATTAAATCGAATTATGCATAATTATGGCAAAATGAAACTTTTTGAATAAATAAAAATAAAATCAAAAAAAAAAAAAAAGTTCTGTCGTGTCTTTCATTATAATTTCAAAAATACATTTCAATCAGACATATCGCATATCTATGCCATATCTATACCATATAAAGTGAAGAAACGTAACGAAAAGAAAAGAAAAGAAAAGAAAAAGCAAAAGAAACGAAACGTACGAAAATGCAGTGCTAATAAAAAGCGCAATAAAATTGAAAATAATAGTCAAAGCGAAGCAGAAGACCAGATCCACATCGAAGATATATGCCGGCACTCAAAACTAATGAAATGTTCCAAACTCTAAAAGCGATGCAGCAGCAACAGCAGCCACAACAGCGCACTCGGTGGCAGCCAGCGCGACGTCTACAGCGCAGCCGACTGGCCGATAGCGACAGCTACAGCAAGAGCAACAGCGACAGCGACAGCGACTGCGAGAGCGACAGGCGCATGTCGAGAGCCTGAAATTCTTCAGTTTTACTAAGACGAAGACTAAGACTCGGCCTAAAGACGTTTACTGGACAACGAAGCGACGTTACATCGCCAGAGTTATGAGCGCAATTCTATCGTAAAAATGCTCGAGAAATGAAAGCAAAGCGGACTACAATGCGTCAGCATATACACTACAAATGAAAGAGAATGAGAAGCGATCACAGGTTGCTAAAGCTTAAACATTCAATAAATTAACTTTGATCATTTCAATTTTAAAATTTGGCTCTATAAAATCTTCTTCAATATTTCATAATTTCATTTAAACAATAATTAAATTGTACATTTACATGACTTTACACATAGTTAATATACTTAAAAGTAAGTGTATTAAAATGCAAAATGCTTTCACGGCCTCTTGCACGGCCTGGTCAAGCCTAACAGAGGCCGAGGCCTGGCGCAGGCTGCCACAGTTAAGGTTCGCCTTGGTTCGCCAAACTAGAAATTCTTGTCTTCGCAGCAATCATCGCTGGGCGGTAGAGCAGAGTAGGCAGAGAGTAGACAGAGAGGAGCAGCATAACGATATATATGGTAGAGATGGAGGATGATGAGGAGGAGGACATTGTGTTGCAATATAGCTAAAGTTGGAGTAGCGTTTTGTGATTTGTGTGCTTGCGGTACAATTTGAGCCGCAAGCTGTGGCTACCAATGGCCAGTTACCAAGTTAGTTCAGTCTCATTTTGACAGGCGCAAACAAAATTATTTCGAGTCTCAGAGTGAATCTATAGCTGCTGATGTAGGCAGTGCAGCTGAGTTGATGAACTGTTGTTAGCTGCATGTGCTCCATGTGCTCCAGGTGCTGCATGTGCCACATGTCGCCAATTTGACTTGTTTAGGTGTCTTTCGATGGCATACTAGAGATATGTTGATATTGAAAATTGATTTCGTTTTGATAAGAACTGTCTTTCTGTCTGTCTGTCTGTCTTTCTGTATGTCTGCCTGTCTTCTCATACGGTAGCTACAATATATGACTCACCACACAATCTCTTATCTATCGCTCCCCCTTTTCCCTCTCTCTCTGGATCTCTCCTATAGTCTTTCTGAGAAGTGAAAATATGTTTATACTTTCAAAGCCTTAAACTTTCCTATCACACGGCGAGGTGTCGCCAGTCACAATCCACTGATGACTTCCAGACAGACGCAAACAGATTGAGCTGGAAAAATTGGAGACGGACGAAGACGTTGACCATGGTAATGGATATGGACATGGACTCTGCGACTATGGAGCACAAACACAAAAACCGGCTTCAACTTTCGGCCAAAATGTCATGCAGGCAATCTCTTCTGGGCCTTGGCTTAATATCTTTTGCTTAACAGCTAATGAGTTGCCGTTAGTGATTTATTTTTTGTTTTTTTTTTTTTTTTTTTGTAAATGAATAGAAAGAATTGGTAGGCAGTTCACAAGTTGCCACAAGTTCACTTTGCATGCCACATGCAACACACGAGACACACGACTTCAGTTTATTGCCTTTCCCCCTGCAACATTTCTTATGCCTGCCAAAAGAAAAATGCCAAAAATAAAATTGTTTGTGACTGCTGCCAAAAATATCGCTACAACATTTTTTTAGTGCAATTAATTTCCAAAACTTTCTCAATACGAAAGATCTATGGAAATATACTATATCATTAAATACTTCAAATAAAATATTAATATATAAATATAAAATAAATTTTATAAATAAAAATAAAAAAAAATAAATAAAAAAAAATATCTATGCTTATTATAAAAAATATATAATTTTAGCATATCATCAAGTTTGGCCAAAAGCTGCAGAGTACAGGCAACGCTCGGAAGCTCAATGTAATTAATATAGTGCCATATCGCACCATGTATGACATGTGACTAATTGAATAGCTCTGATATATTATGCTGGGGAAGATCAGCGAAAGTTACTAGAAACAGAAACGCAGAATAGACAATGACTAAGAGAAAGAGAGAGAGAGAGAGAAGGAATGATAAAGAGTCACTCGTTGGACCATGTATCCCAAACTATGTGACATTGAAAAAGCACAGTGCTTCCATTGGGCTCTGCCTCTAATCAAAAGAAATTCATCATGAATGCTGCCAAATGGCCTCCACTACTCCACCAAGTGCAGCTAGATGCTAGCTGGCTCTGGCTGCATCAAGTTTTTGGATATGGGTTCAATTTCAACACTGGACGCAGTTGTCCAATCGCGTATCTATGGCCACATATTTCATAGTCTTCTAGTCTTCGTCTTTGGCTTCTACTTCCAACAACGTTTCGCCTGCTTCTCTGTTGTCGCACAGAAGCATTTCATGGCCATAAAGAAACTAGATCAATTTAATTCGTTTTCGGTTTTATTTTAGTTCATTCGTCGCATCAAGAGAAACGGGCAACGGGTGTCGCGTTGAAGCAGCAGCAGCAGCAGCAGTAGAAGCAGACGATGGCAACTGGCAACTGGCAGATGCTATAAGATCTGGCGACATTGCGGAAGCGTGCCACTTTGTCAAGGCATTGTGCCGCGGGCGTTTGCGACCAAAGGCGCCGCTGACACAGACACCGATCAACGTTGTACTATGGGCCAAATAACATTATTCTATGACTATATTTTCTAATACATAATAGATATTTGCTACTTTTATACTTTAAATAAAAATACATTTTGATGAAATTAAATGTTGATGAAATGAAAAACTCTGTTAGAAAACTTTAATGCAATTTTTCAAAATTTGCCAAGTCAATTACCAAATACTTTAAAGCCCAAAAAACAAAAATTTCTACCACATAAAGTTACAGTTATTCTATTAAGTTTAAATTAAATGAAAAACTGCTAGAAAATTGTAGTAAAATTTAAATTATTTTTGAAAAAAATTTTCTAACACTTAGAAAGAAAGAAAAAATATAGTAAAATTTAAATTATTTTCCAAGTAAATTTCCAAACACTTGTAAGCCCAAAAATTAAATCTAAAACAATTTACAATTTGATAAAATAAAAAAAAATGTTAGAAAAATGTAGTAAAATGTAAATCATTTAACAAGACAATTTTTTAAAAAAAAAAATTCCAAATTCCAAATAAAAACAAAAACTTCTACCGCATAAAGTAGGAAGTTTTCCTATTGTGCATTGACCAACTGATCAACTAGTCGAGTGTCTGGGCTTAGAACTCACTTTGGTATGTCTGATAAATGCATTTGGCAGAAGCAGAGGCAAAGTCATTGCCACTGACAGAAGCAGGGGCAGAAGCAGCAGCATAAGCAGAGTCAGTGGCAGAGGAAAGCCAATAGCTATGGCAAAGTTAGACGTTGTCTTTGCTTATCAGTGTTTGTAATTAGCGCATTTGCATTAAAAATAGCAATAATTTCCCATAAAGAAGCCCAACATCGATATAAGCATATATATGCATACATATATGTTAGCTCCTAATACTCGTTGTATATATGTATGTATATATCGTCTACATCGTGCTACACATCGTGTCGCATTCGGGTCTAGTTCGCTCTTGCTGTAATTACAGGAAGTGGCGTAGAATTAAAACCGAAACATTAAATAGATAGCGTCATGGAGTCTAAAGTCTTGTGTCTGGAGTCTCAATTAGAGTTGAGCACGTGACACGACTATCGATCACTATCACTAATATCAATAATTCAAATTTTCTTATGTTTTTTCTTATTATAAAACTATATCGATATATTACACAAATCGTTTCGTGTCACGCGACCAGCACTAGTTAGAGTTGTTAAGCCTTCGGCAGACAGTGTTTCAAGCCATCAATTAGTAGCACCCC
The DNA here is from genome assembly GCA_037044475.1 of Zaprionus obscuricornis. Taxonomy (NCBI): domain Eukaryota; kingdom Metazoa; phylum Arthropoda; class Insecta; order Diptera; family Drosophilidae; genus Zaprionus; species Zaprionus obscuricornis. Next base: position 81,867 of record JBAMBR010006551.1, on the reverse strand, counting down.
GTTGGCATTTAACGATTTCTGTCTAGCGCCATCTAGCGTTTGGTTGCTGCAATTAGCCAACAGCAAATTAATGCTAGCAAAACTTTCCAATGATAATTGTCACAGCAAAATATATAGTAGTTAAAATCAAAGACTATTTTATTTTTGTCAGTTTCGTTTTTTTATTATGTTTTTTTTGTTAAGTTTTTTTTCATATCTTTTATATATTGTAATTAATCTTGAATCTTTTCATGCGGCAATTATTATGTGCACTAATTAATGGTCTTTAAAACAAACTTGGCAACGCGTTTTGCGCACATTTGTGCGCCAATTATCTGTTGTGGTCTCTCAGACAACGAACGCCCCCTTTTGTTTAAGGCGTGGCATTCATTGATTCACAATTAATGTTGATTATCAACGATCTCCAAACGAAAACGCCCCAATTTGGAGAAAAAAAAAAAAACAGTGAAAGATTCGCACAGGTGCAGCCACAGAGATTCTTTCTCTCGCTCTCTCTATCACGCTATCTCTCTCTCTCTCTCTCTTGCGCTCTCTGTTTTACACAAAGCATTCGATCGGCAATCAACTTTTGTTTTTTTTTTTATTTCTACTGTTTTTCTTTTCTTCTCTACATTTTTTTGTTTTTGTTTTTGTTTTTTGGCTCTTCGATCACAAATTCAGTAGCCGTTTTGACTGCCTAATGATGGCCCCTCTCGTCGGAGGCCAAATGAATTATTACGCTAACCACCAGGCCATGTTAGCACAATTGGCCTACAAGTCTATTATTATTTATGCAAAGGCAACATCCAACAGGCAACAGGCAACGGTTGATCGCAACATTCAGCGGATCTGTCGGATTCATCGATCTGCTGTCGATCGTTGCCGTTAACTGAACTACGCGATCATCAATCTTGAAATTATTGCCGCCACATTGGAACCAAGCGTGTTGCCAATATATTTGCATCTGGCCAGTGTAAGAACCGACAAAGCGTAGACAAAGACAAAAACAAAGAGTAAGAAAAGAAGCTAATCGAGCTTAAAAGGCAAATTGTTTATATAGTAGTCTGCAACACTGTAGATTGTAGCTTATGTGAAACTGTGAGCATTCTTATACGTATATCTCAGAACTAGAAAATATCAGGAAATACTTTTAAAAAATTCATATTAAAATTAATGTACTTTGACTAAGAGCAGAAGCTGAGAGTTTAAATAAATAAAATAAAATTTCTTTGATAGAATTCAAATTTCAAGATTTGGAATTTTCCAAATCAAATCAAATCAAAACCAGGAAAAGTCCTGATTTTTTGCAGTCGAAAATAGTTTCAATCACAATGTCACGCTTGCTTCTTACTCTCTCTCTCTCTCTCTCTCTCTCCCACTCTCTCTCTCTCGGTGTCTTTCAGCTGTCGCATGATCACGTGGCCAATTTATTAGTGCAACGTTTGGGAATCTGGATTCAGGTGTGTAGATATTAATTAATGCCTGCTTCAATTAACATTGCAACATGCGGTTGAACAGAGATTTTTGTTGAACGCCAAAAATGTAACAAAGTCTCCTCATGTGTGTGTTTGCGTGTGTGTGATGTCGACCCTTTAGAACATGTAGCAGTACCTGCTGTAGCATAGTCTTCGATTTGCCACATGTTCAACTTGTTGCTACAACTTGCGTGCCTCGTTGCTGATGAGCTGCATGAGAGCAAGAAGCAACATAAGCTGCAACATGTGTTGCACTCTGCTAATCTGCATCGACTCGCGTCTTCTTTGTGAGTGTGTGTGTGTTTGTGTGTGTCCTGCGGGCAGGTAAAAATAAAAAAAAAATATAGCAACAGTGTAAAATCAATTTAGATTTGCCGCATGCTACATGCTCCATGCCTCCTCTCCATGCTACTGTATACACACATATGCATACATACAGCCGCCCCAACTGCAACTGCAACAACTCACGTCCTTGGCAATTTGTGGCGAAAATGGAAAATTGCTGTTCAATTATTTGTAGCTCGCTTGTAAATTTCCTGTGCCAGGTGACAAGAATTGTAATAACTTGCTTAGGCCATGACCAAAACGAAGCAACAGTTGTCTGCTGCACTGCTGCAACATGCAAAATATGTTTTCAATTCAATAATTTTTAGTACTGATTCAACACTTGATTATTTAGTCTATCTTCAACTAAAACACTGAGAGAAATTCTTAAGTCAAATGCTTAAAATCTAAATTGTTTTCATTTTCATTGATTTGCGTCGAGTCAAGATGTTGCTACTGCCACCAATCGTACCCCCTATGCCACATATAAAGCAACATTATTGCCGCACTTATGTTATCTACCATTTAGTCAGAAATTTATTTTGACTTTTTGATTTTGTTTTTGTTTTTGGCTGGAAAACCAATTAGTTAGTCGTGCGGGCCACACACAACTCTTGGCCAAACCAAACGAAAAAAAAAAAATAAATTAACATTTCTTTACAAATTTCCCAACGGTATTTAATGTGCAGAGCATGGCGATAAGCGAATACTGCCTGAAATGCATAGACATACTATACATATCATATGACGAGTAGAAATAACTTGAGGTAATTATCACAACATACGAAAACAAAACGTAGTCAAAATTAGCATTTAAATTGTTTTGCCTGAGTTAATATTTATACTCTATATATACTATATATATATATATATATATATATATATATATATTTATATATTTTAGTTTCAATCCGATAAGAAGCCGAAAATGGTGCACTTATTGACAACTTTAACGAGTCTACATAACAAAAACAAAAACAGAAGAAAAAAAAAATAACAGAGATAGAAATAGAAATAGAAACAGAAACAGAAAATAGAAAATGAAATCAAATCGTTTATAAATGCTTTTTGGGAATCCAAAGTCAATTAACACACTTTAGAAAATTCCTTTGTTTTAAAGAGTTGAAGCTCAACGCATGCAACCAACACATGCAACAGATGCGGGATGCACCGTATAGCACACACACACACACATATATATATATATATATATATACAATTGATGGACAAAGATGTTTTAAAGAGTTACCCACCATGCTCCCTTTACCACCTACACAATGGCAACAACAACAACAAATACTTGCAACAAAAAACAATTTTCAACCAACATTTGATGAACTGTGGACAAATTTTACAATTTAAACGCTTCACTGACCATTTATTGCCTAAAGAAAGCTGGGAAATTGTGCAGGCGACCAGCAAGTGAAAAATAAGAAACAAGCGACATTTATTTATTTATTGACCCTTTTTTTCTTTTTTTTTAATTTGAAATAACATTTGAATTTTAATTTCTTTTTTTTCTATTTTTTATTGTTCAGTTTAATTCTCACGGGAACTTAAAATCAATTTTGGCTAGTAAAGAAAAAATGCTCCAGTTAAAAAAAAAAGAAATTAAAGAAGAGCAATTATAATTTAATAAGTAATCAATATAAGATATTAGACAGAAAATTATACCATCGTATATATCTACAGCAAATATCAAGAAATTGTAGATATAGTCTATATATGTAATATATGGTAATATATAATATAGCCTAGCAATAGATATGATCGACTGCTCCATATAGTAGAACATGCGTGTTTATCTTTATGTTGGGAACGATCAAAAAAAAAAAAACAAAACAAAACAAAAAAAAATTATAAGAGCCTGAAGTTGGACAACATTTGTGCGCTGACAGCATTAAAATTTTTATGCGCATTCCAAGACAACATCGACGAAAAGAGCAACAACAATAGCAACAACAACAAGAAAAACAGAAAAGAGATATGGATACGGACAGGAAAAAAAAAAAGATCAAAACATGACAATAAAAATCAGGACTCTAAAAACGGGTCGCCTGGCGGGTCGTCGTTGCTCTTTTTATTTATTTAGTTTTTTTTCTTTTTTTTTTTTTTTGTTCTTTCTCCGTTTCTGTTTCTGTTTCTGTTGTTTGTGTCTTCGGATCGGATTGACTCTGATTCTGATGCTGGTCGTGTGCCTGTTTTAACGCCAAAAGTGTGACATATAATTTTGAAAATGACAACGGCAACAGCAACAACAACAACAACAACAACAACAACGGCAGCAACAACAATGCAACAAGCCATAACAACAACTCAACGACGAGAATGTCACGCAACTTGAAACAGTTTGAACACCTGAGAACTTGTCAAAGGGTTAGCCAACAGCAACTATAAGTAACAGAGAAAGGGGCGGGGATATGGCAGATTTGACCATTTACTTTACGATTGCCTTGTGCCATCTTTTTCATTGTTTTCTTTAATTTTAATGCTTCTTTCTTGCGTATTATTTACAAATTTCTTTAAAAGAAAATGAAAAAAAGAAATTTAATAATTTGACAAGAGAAAAATCAAAAATAAATTTAAATTTTCAAATAAAAAAATATAATCATGTTCGCTTCTATAGCTTTCATTACGCTATCAAAGATCATTAATTGCAAAGAAGTTTTTTCTTTTTATATTTATATATTTAGCTCTCGATGTTGTTTATGCTGCCAAAAACTTTGATTTCCAACAGAAGATAAGAAATGTTCCTTTTTTTCTCTATTCTTTATCTTATTATTATTATTATTTTTTTTTTGTTCATTGCAAAGCGGAAATAGAAAATGGGTTTGGCTGTTGACTGTTGCCTGCAGACTACTGCCGCTGCTGCTGTTGCTGTTGTTCTTCTTTTTCTGCGCCCAAAGGCGCGACGCCACTTTACAAAAATAACAGCAACAACTTTGTCAGACACGTCACCAAAATGGCTGTAAAAAATGGCTAAATGCATTTGCAAAGCATCGTCTGCAAAACGAAAGCGCCCCACGAAGAAGAAGAAGAAGAAGAAGAAAAACAACAACAAACTATAGACTGTAGACTGAAGTGTATAGACTGTGAAAAGTTCTTGCTGTCTTCTTGCTATGTGAGACATGATCTGTAAAGCTAGATGAAAGCGAATTGACCTTCAAATATACAAATATTATTGTTATTATTATTTCATTACATTTTTATTTAAGTCAAGTAAAAAAATTTTTTTTTAATATTTTTATAATTTTTTAGATATTTTTTTTTTTCTAGAAATTTTTGTATATTATTTTTATACCCTTGCAGAGGTATGAGAAGGCGTGATACAGCCAAGAAATTATCCAAATATGAATGTCTGTCACTACATCCGACAGTCCATATGTTGCAACGCAAGCCAAAAAAAAAAAAAAAAAAAAAAAATGATTTCCCATTTTTATTTAAAATAAATAATATAGTATTTACATAGCACTTATGTACCGGGTATTTTACACTTCAACGGTTATCTTGCAATTTTAAATAAACTTGTTTAAGGACTTACGATAATGAACGCATTTTTCATTATAACTATGAGCTTAAAAAAAAGAAAAGAAAAAAGAAAAATTAAGAGAAAAGAGAAAAATAATTAAAAAAAAAAAAACAATTTTGCATTTATTTATTTTATTTATTTTTCTTGATTTATTTGCTGTTAAATTGATGTTAAATAATTAAGCATTAAATATTAAAGAAAAGTGTTTTTTTTTTACTGGTTAATTTTGCTTGAAAAAAGTTAACAACTTTCGAAGCTACCCTCTCGAAATTACATCCTGAAGTTGGTGGCGACACAAAATTTGATTTGATTTCAAATTTTTAATTGAAATTACATACAATGAGCCTATGAAATATGCGCTGGACGAGAATGTCGAATGCATTTCAAAAATTAATTAAAAACTACAAGATATTGGAGGCAAATGCAACCGCTGTCTGCCCCATGTGGTGTACATAACTCTGTATGTATGTGTGTGTGTGTGTGTGTGTGTGTGTGTGTGTGTGTGTGTGTGTATGAGTATGTGTCTGTGTGAAGTTTGCAGAGTAGAGTGTGGAGTGTCAACCTGGCCAAGATTATTTACATTTACACCTGTTTCGGGGCGTTGTCGTCAGCAACCGACTTTTCGTCTTCGTCTTCGTCTCCGTCTCCGTTGTTGTCTTCGTCGTCGTCATCATCATTGTCGACTGCGCTGCTCTACTAATGATGCGGCCAGTTGAGTTTGACATTTGGCCGCGCGTTGGGACCACCAGCCGAGTGGCAACTCTACAACAAGTTGTTGTTGTGTTTTTCTTATTTTTATTTTGGTATCTGTAGATGTCACTAGCGATGCTTATCAGTGCCTGTCTATGTTCCCATCCTCCAGAGTAAAGCATAGATACCGTAGAGCGTACATGGTACCGTTGCACCAATTAATGAAAATCTGTCGTTGATGCCTATCTGCAAAAAAAAACCAACAGAAAAAAAAAATAGAAGCGATTAATGCAAATGCTACAGAGCTGAGGGCAAAATAACTTACAATTATCGAAAAGTGTTGAAAATGCTTTGATCGATAAACGGCAGCGATAACAACAGTCAACAACGGTCAGCAACGGAACAAGATGCGACGACATCAATTTTGATAACAGCCCCAAGAAAATATATTAAAATATTAATTTGTTTACACTTGATTGGAAAATGATGCATTCAAAATTTTGTTAGTCGCTGAGTTTAGCGATAGCTGCGGGTGAGCGTGATGTTGATGTTGTTAGTGAGAGAGAGATACGGAAGGGGATGGATGGGGTAGGAAAGGGGGTATAAATTGGATAGTATGTTAAGTTCAAAGAGCAACGGAAGTGATGCATTAATCTTTAAATCTTTGAGACGCAATTTGTCGAGCTTTTCATTCATGAATTGCTTGCTCATCGATTGTTTTGAATGGAAATTGAAAAGCCTCGAAACGACACAACGCTACAACAACAACAACAAATAGAATGACAAAGAGAGAGACACAGAGAGACAACGACAGCGACAGCGACAACGACAACAATATCCATTGTCCATTTGCTTGTTTATAAATAGAAGTAAATTAATAACATAAGTACCTAATCCAATCAATCAAACTGTAAAATCACACAGCGTCCCATAGAAACAAAGCGAAGCCAATGCAAAAGGTAAACCAACAACAACAGCAATAGCGACGTACAAATATAGTTGACTGACTGACTACAAGATAAAAACATCAACAGCAACAACGGCCACCACAACAATAATAACAACAACAACAACAAGTACAACAACAACAAGTACAACAGCAACAGCAGCAGCAGCAGCACAAAAGACTCAACGTAAAGTTTTTTAGCTGTAACAAAAATCGGATATGCCCATCCCTAAAAACTCAAGAGCATAAGCTGAGAAAAATAAAAATCAAGTGAGAATACTCTAAGTGTGTCTTAGAAAGCATTCAGCTTGCAACATACCCTGTAAATTAAACTAATCCTAAAATAATCCAAGAAATTGTTTTCAATATTAAAATCGCTTTCAATACATTTCGGCATATCAAAGATTAAAAGTTTTATTTTTAGGATTCATATATGCAGAATTACATTTTTTATATTCTCTATTTTATTATATTTATAATTATTTATATTTATATTATTATAAATATATTTATATGTACATCTTTTGTAATGTTCATATGATTTACATTGTAATAACATAAAGTCTTAGCTCGATTTATAAATCAATGGTAATCCTCAATAGTCTCCACTTCATGCTACCCTTTCGCTGTAACTGTAATCTAAAGTATACGAAAATAACGAAATATTAATAATATAAAAAGAGTAGAATGAGTAAAATTGTTACATCCATATGCTCTTCAGGCAATAACACTAATTCATTCGGCCAAAGTAACCAAGGAAGATCTATAGTACAGCAGATAATACGAATATTTATTATGATAGCCAGAAGTCATGCCTTTAAAGCAAGAGTTCGATTACTGTATATGACAATAAAATGAAGAGTATTTAAACTTCGTCTAATAATTGTGAAACTTAATGTTCATTTTGCGTTACTATTTTTTTTTTCTTTTTTCTGTTCCAGCAATATGGGCACGTTGAGTTGATGCTGTCGCCCGGCGACATTGCGGAACTGGAACCCGGGCGATAGTTGATCGTCCAATGTTGTTCTTTTTGTTGTTATTGTCGCTGTCTCTGGGTTGTCGTTGAGTTCTAAGCCCTGCCAGACACTGTGAACGCAGAATCAACCTCTACAACAGTTGGCACAGTCCAGTCCAGTTTTTAGACACACACACACACACACACACACACACACCCTTTGCCCTCCAACTTCTTTGAGACTTCCAGACTTAGGCATCGGCATCAACATCGACTTCAGCCTGACATAGCCCGGTACGGCCCGACCCGGCCCTGCGTTCTGACAATCCTTAATTTTTATTATTATTTTTTTGTTCATGTTTCTTCTTCTTTTTGCCGACTTGGGCCGCAATCGCAGACTCGCTGTGGTTCCGTGGCTCTTTTATGAATATGAATGGCTTAGCACGCGCCTTTTAAGCCACCAGCTGAGATGACTTGTGGCTTTTCAATTTCTTGTGTGTTGTCCGTTGTTGCCCGCTTGTCGTTCGTATTGATCATTTTATTTTCATCGTTTTCGTTTTTTTCTTATTTCATTTTGTTTTTTTTTTTTTTTATATTATTTTGTGAATTATTGAGTACTTGACGGGCGGACGGATGGACGGATAGACTGGTAGACGGGTGGACAAGTGGATGTAGAAACAAAACAGGGCTGAGGGACGAAGCTTATTCCGTTCCTCTGTTTGTAATGACTTTGCAATTTCTTTTCGCTCAATTGTGGTACTTAGCGTATTACTTGAGATGCCATTGTTTTAGAAAGTATCTAACGGATACATGAATAGACGGATACACGAATACTATTGATGGATAGACACATTGACAGTCTAAAGTTACGATTAACTTGACTAATACGATGTTTTAACTTCTCAGCATCTAGCTGACGTTTCTACATATTATTTGAACTGTAGCTTCTTACATTTCCAGGGTATACACCGGTTGATAACATTTAGTGTTGTTATTGTTGTTGTCAAGCAAGTTTTGCCTTTGACAATTTGTTATTGTAAGATGTGCGCCGGAAATGAGTAATCAAGATTATACGATATTAGCAAAAATAGATTTGATTTTGGGGGCGCTTTGAATGATCGATGAGGTTCAAATCAGAGAAACGACATCGTGATCGTCGTGTCTCTTATATGAGTGAATGAAGGCTTACGAAACATTACAAAAAAACTGTCATAACAATAAACGAGAGAGAGAGACCGAATGAGAGACAGAGAGCAAAACACAGTATGTGGGTGGAAAGTTACAGAGATAGAGCTGGAAACTTGAGCTACCAAAGACAGTAGCCAAAACAAAGCGTAACAGAGAGAAAAAGACAAATACAGACAAATACAGAGAGCACAGAGAACGCCTAATATACCAAAGAGAGTAGCAGAGATTTACGAAAAGTATTGTTGACACTCAATCGATCAGTAGATCAGATTATTAAGACTGCAAAGTCACTTGGTAAATCAGTTAATTGACATTTTTAAAAAATCAAATGTAGATCAGTTTATAAATATTGTCAGATCACTTAGCTTAGTAGATCAGTTTAGTATGTATGTGTATGTGTGTGTGTGTGTGTAGTATGTATTAAGTAATTTAAGATCACTTTAAATATCTATTTATTTGGAGCATAAAATTATTTAGACCATCAAAGGATTAACATATCAGATCAGCTTAGTGAGATCAACTTATTGATTTGGCAAGATCACTTAGTAAAGCAAGAGATTGCAAGATCACTTGCTCGATCAGTAGTAAGACTATATTATATTTATTTAGACTGTATAGAAAATTAAGCTGTACACTCGCCAAAAATAAAAACTAAAGATTCATCTCAAACTAGATACATAACTCTAAAATGCACAGCTGATCATAACTGATCAACTTGCACGGTTATGATTAGGCAGTCAACATCAATTCATATGTAACGACTCTACGAAAAGATAAATGCCAAATGAAACATGAAACATGAAGCTTGAATACATGAATACATGAATAACTCCCGTATAATTTCCACTCACTTTTCATGTTGCTGTCATAAGATTTGGCTGCAATTAAAATGTTAGTTATGAACAACGGCAGCAGATGAAATGTAAGCCACATCGATTTATGATATATTTAACTGGTAGCCCAGTTAAACAGAAAGAGCAACAGGGAATGAACAGAATGAAATGAGTAACTGCAACTTGGCATACATACTCTCAAGCGAGAGGGAATTGCTAGGCCTCGATCTCATCTATGGTATTAGTATTATTTACGCAAACGTATCGGTTTTCCAACCTATGCAACGCAAATGAACTTAATCAAGTAATGACCAGGTTGATGAGTCTCGGTCTTGGCCACATCTCATTTCTTCCACTGCTGGCGCAGAGAAGTGGTAACATGAGTAATACACAACAGATACAGATCAGTAGCTAGACAATAAAACCAAAGCTAAAGTCATAGCCAAAGACCAAGCTAAACACCGACCCAGAGCCAGAGGGGCAAACATAGACTTAGACTAAGGCGGCAACCGAGGCGTAGATGATGCTTGGCCCGTTGCCATTAAAACGAAGCCGCATCTTGGGGGCCCTTCTAATTGGCGCAGCGACTAAAATACTGAACTCCAATAGTAAGTAGAATTGATCTAGGGAGAAAATGCTTAACTGGCAAATGCCCAGTAATTATTTTGTGAAGAATTTTCTATGAACTTTGAACTGTGATCCTTATTGTAAATACAGATTAATATTATTGAATTTAAATTTACTTATTTACTTTTCTTATTCCTTTCATTATGTTCAATCTGAAATCTATTATTGGATAAATATTATTCTATTTTATATAGTTGATGATACCACTTGCAGTACACTTCTTATTTACAGGGTATAGAAAAATGCGAGCCACCGAGTCAAAGTGGGGCATAAAACCAAGATTTTATGTAATGTGTTCATTAGAGTTGCCTGGTCAAGTCAAGTCAAGTCAAGTCGAAAAAAAAAGCAACTTGAAGATGAAGCTATAGCCGAAGTTGGAGTTAAAATTGAAGTTGAAGTTGAAGTCGATTTGAGTATCTTGTCTCTTCTCTCTTTGAATAATTGATCCAATAACACAGCGTGCCGTTGATTTTTACAATCTAGCGATAAAATTTACTATCGTTGATCGATATTATCGCAAAATTGTTATTAATTGTCCAATGTCTGGTCGCCAGGCACTTTGGATCAGGCGCTTGGCCTTTTTTTTCATTTAGTGGACCTTTTGTCTTTTGAAGAATTTCCAAAGTGTTTTCTTTTGTCTGTCGCCCAGTTTAAAGTCTATCATTTACATATTAAAATCGATTTTATTGATATCTTGGCATTTTTCTGGTGTTTTGTATCTACCTAGCATCTAGCATCAACTAACTCCATCATCATCATCATCATCTTTCGTATCTGCTAGTTTAACGATTGCGCGCTCATGAAAATAAAAAAAAATCAAGAAAAAAAAAGGTTTGACAGAACTCGTAAAATACGCGACTATCATCAAAAAAAACAAATGGTAACTGCTCTACGGATCTACAATGAAAGTCATTGAAAGAGAGGTTACTCTGTACGAATCAACATAGATTAAGATAATAATGGTAAATATAGAGTTTACTAACGGAAAATGTATTTGAAATAGAATTTTAGCTATATGAAGCTTAGTTTTACAAATTTTGTCCAGCTAATATTTTATACTTTGATATCATATAAATATATAGCTATATCATATTTATTTAGTAATATATTTAACACAAATCAAGAATAATATTACAGGGTATCTTTAGCTTGAAATACCCTTCAATGTATTTGTACAATCATAATTTATGTTTTTTACGGAATTTGTTTCATTTTGATTGCGGTTTTTAGGTGTAAATGGCAATTAGTATGACGAGCAGGTGAATAAACGAGATGGAAAGAAACGCAACGAAAGAGACAGACTGGGACAGAGACAGAGACGGTGAAAGAGAGAGATAGAGGGAGTAAGAGACTGTCACTGTCGTCGCAACATTGTCAGTGGAGCTTATGAGCCGCACAAGGCCTGTGCCTCGGACTTGGACTGTCCAATGACATGACAGGCGACATAAATGCCACACACGTTTTTTTTTTTTTGTGCCATTGGCGCTGTGACTTGCTGTGTCCTGTTTTGCACTTGGAGCCATAAAAATCACAGAGCGATGCGCTTGCAGTTGTAGTTCCTGTTGCTGTTTCTGATGCTGATGCTGCTGCAGTTATAGCTTGTTATTGGTTAAAGATCTTGTTGTTGTTGTTGTTTATATTATTGTTGTTGTTGGCATAAACTAGGCAAGTAAATGGTTGATCATTAGGTAAAGCAACAAAATACTTGCAATTCACATTTTCAATTCAATTTGCAGCCATCATCCCGGCTCAGACCCATCCAAAATCTGAGCTTAACATTTTTTCCTTTTACGCATGATACGTGTTTTACACATTGCACAAATTGAGCCTATAAATCAACGCTAACGAGCCAAACAACACACACAAAGCACACGTAATGCTACTGTACCTTGAAAAGCCTTAAACGACACAAAAATATATATCAAAATCAAAACAAAATGGCGGCGATTCTACGTGTTTGATAAACTAAGGCGTGAAGTATGATGACCTCGTGCTAAAGGAGAAAGTAAAAAATATATGTATATATATACATATACATATATAATATAAACGCAGATTTCCTTTTATTGAAATTCCCATTTCATGCGTATTCAAATACATATATTTAAGTAAACTTTTAAATAAACTGACGATAAACCTAAAAAAAAAGAAAAAAAATAAATAAACCTAATCCCTATAAAATGTGACTATAAGCAATTAAAAAGCATTTTATGTAAATAGCAACAACTATATTGTGTCGTTTGGTATTTTTTTTTTTGTTTTTTCTTTCCTTTTATAGCTAATGCAATCAAATTCGAATTATATGTGCGATATTTATATTTTTTACCATTGAGGGTGAACAGAAAGGGGGAGAGAGAAGTCGGGTATATCTATTACGAACCCCTGCAATTTTCAGAGCTGTTATACAAATTCGAATGGCTTCTTTTTTTTTGGAGCCATAATCCCGCCCTGCTGGGTTAACTTTAATGAGTCGCGGCAAATGAATTCATTTTCAACTCGATTGGTGCCTGGCAGGAGACCAGCAAGTAAGAGTGAAAGAGATAGAAAGAGAGATAGAGAGAAATAGAGTGTGAAAGAGACATTCGTGTGGCGCGTCTGCTAATGAGCTGATCAGTTGTTGCTTTTTTTTGGCCTTATTTATGACACCTGGTTGGTCATATCTTTGGCTTTTGTTTCCAAAACATTTTGCTTGTGGCATCAATTAAGTGATGCCTCTCGCATCGTGGCAAGAAACTAGTTTCTACAACTCGTTAATCTGCAGCCGGAAAAATGATTTTGCTCATAGTAAAAGAAGCCAAAAACATGAAACATGAAAAATGAAAATTGAAATGTTTTAATAATATATTTCAACAGCTCTGACGCAAGTTTATTAAAGATTTGCTTATGACTTTTTTGCCAGTTTTTATTTTATTATTATTTTATTTTTTAGTTTGTTTATTATTTTTGCCATTGCTTTGCAATTGCAATTGTTTAAGCTGCGTGACAGTTTGGACATTTGCAAGACAACTATTTTGGCTGTTGGGTGGCAAAACCTAAGCCATGTGGCAAATAGTAAGTGCCGACAAAATTGTCGTTAACGATTTGAAACTAGTTGAAACTAGCTAAACTTTGAAAAAGTTTATAAATTAATTTAAAAACAAATACATTGAATCTTTAAACATACTTTTACATATATTTTTTTTAAGTTATTTTCTATTTTAAGCGAAATATAAGACTTTTTACTCACACCTCATGTTAAACAAAAAAATTTTGCATTCTCCAGACATAGAATAAGAAATCGTGCCGTTTCTTGCATATTATTATGGCATAGACTTAGACTTAACCTTCTCATGTGTTTGTTTGTTTGTTTTCTTCTCTGCTCTCTGACACCAAAATCCATGTCTTACAAGCTTTGAACAAAACGCGTTTTGTTTTTTTTTCTTGTTATTTTCCTTTGATTTCTTTTGTTTGGTTTGGTTTTATTTTGTTTTGTTTTGCTTTGCATTTTTGCCCATTCAAACATTTATAGCCTTGTCGGGTGGGCCAAATACACAACACAGACACATAAACAGTTATAGCTACTTTTTAGCGAGCCGAACATTTTTTGGGGCGTTTACATTTCAACTCTCAAACACGTTTGAGAATGTGGTGCAGTTTTATTTTTGTATTTATTATTTTCGTTTTTTGTTACTTTTTGTTTTTGGCATTTTGTAAATATTTTAATTATTTTTATAACGCCCCAACCAACAGAAACGACGGCCCATTTGCCAGATCTGTAAATGATAAAAAAATAAAAACCAGAAAAAAAAAGTAAAAGGAAATGGTTGAAAACTATTTTGATGCACTAATTGAGAATATTAGCAAGCAATAACAATTTTATGTCTGGCAACATTGATTAAAGCTGAACTTACAATTTTCAAATGGCAACACTAGCAGAAGACAATGAAAACGGATTGCCAAATATTGCCAACTATTACTTATTTTCAATTGGCAACACTAGTTGAAGACGAATGACAAAGTAGCGTTGCTTCAGTTTACTTCAATTGCACTTTGATGACGCGCGCTTTCTTATTTGCGGCTCATTAGCGTTGCCAATTGACGCCTTTGTGCTGGCACGCCCATCAAATGGATTGGCAACACGCAAAGGCAATGGCAATGGCATTGGCAGAGGTAGAAGCAGTGGCAGTGGCAAATGGCAGCTCGTTAGAGGAGCCGCTGATTACGCACCCAATCTTTAAGTTAGAGCTCGACGCGTCAACGGTCGCTGCAATTATTTGCACGCGAATAAACAATTCCCAAAGATCTTTTGGGGCGTTTATCACTAGCGGCCGCAGCCGACGACAGCCAACAGGCGTTTAATTTTACGACTTTATTAACAACAGCTAACAACTGGCAACTATCACAAGGCAGGCAAAAACACATACAACAGGCAACAGGTTAGCCAATCGGCCAACTGTTCATGCTGGTAATTTGATGGCCCCCAGGGCAAACATCAAGTGTAGGCAATTCAAACTGAGCTACTGTCTTCGATGATTTGATTTAACAGCCAAGCCAATGCAACGCATCGCATCTGCCACAAACAAACTATAGCTTATGATTACCGGATGAAGCAACTTCCCAGAGTTTCAATTCATTCAATGCAATCAAATTCTATAAAAAAAACAGAAACAAAAAAACATGAATAAATCTTTGCTAAATAATTAGAATTGAGCTTGCTTAAAATAGAAATAAACATAAAATTAGTAATTAAAAGATATAATAACTATTTCTATAACGTACATTTAGTAGACAGTATTAAAAAAAAAATTGTCTTAATTTTAGACACACAAATCAAGTAATACTGATATATTGTCAGAAATTTACATAAATTATAGAAAGGAAAATACGAAAAAAATAACAAAAAAAAAAGCACACACACACAACGAAAATGTTGAGCACAAGTTCATTGAAACCCGTCTCAGGACCGCCAAATAAAGTTAGTTGCAATCGAGTCTTAACAAAGTCTACACAGCAGGACTTAATGAAAGTTCTTCAAAAGTTTAATACAACACAACAGATTGAAATTAGTCGCAATATAGAACTGCTGCCCAAGATCATATTAGAATTATGGCGAGAGACAATTAAACATTTGGATATGAAGGATTTACAGCAACAGTTAGGCACTGGTGAGCCATTGCATCAATTTCTACGTAGAATGCGTTGTAATTTTAACAGTGCTTGCTTTCATTATGATACGCTGCCTGAACATCTCAAGATTTTTGAGAAATCTGGCATTACCAATTTTCCAAAGATACAACAATGTGAGATTTGTGGCAAAGCAACTGCAAAAGAAATCGCCAATGCCGTCCCGTGGCCGTTACATGCATTGCCCAAGCTATTGGGTTGCCTGATTAAGCTGGAGGTGCATGTACCAGTCCGTACGGGATTTGTGGAACACTTTGGAAAATTAAAGACTTTAACACTGCACGACAAAGTGTCGCGGGAAGCGCTTGTCGCCATTTTAAATAGTTGCAGATGTTTGGAGCGCCTAAAACTATTAGGTTTTGGTACACCAAATACCATTGGTATCTCACAGTGTCAACAATTGCAAGAGCTAACAGTGCCTATTGTTTCATTCAATGCAAGCAGTGCCTTTGAGATACTTCAATTGCCAAAATTGGAATTACTTGAATTGCAGCAAAATAATGAAACTTCCGATGCGACCATAGATGCCATATCGCTTGTGATACGTCAAAGAGCTCGTGATGTACACAAGTTTTGCATCAATGGACGCAATCTTGGCAAAATAGCTCAGCTTACAAATCTCGAGCTATATCGATGCTCTCAGCTGACCAGCCTCACATTAATTGATTTTCCATTTAAAGAATTTAACGCTAAGTTATTGGGCGTACTTCCAGTGTTGAAAAGTGCTACATTCATGCATTGCACTAAACTTAAAGATCAGCAAGCAATTGATTTTATCAAAGCTTGTCCAAGATTAATCGAATTATATTTGATAAAATGCCGTAAGATAACAACAACATTTCTATATAGTCTATGCGAATGGCTATGTTCCGAGAAATGGGGTACGACGCCACTTGGACTATACCTGGGTGACAATGAAATACTTAACGAAGAGTTCAAACAGCATGTAAGTATACAATACATACATACATATAATAAAAAAAATGATTAATAAAACTTTTATTTAAAATTTTTTTTTTCTAGTTCGTCTTGCAGCCAATAATGAAATTGCTAGAGGCACCAACTGAAGTTCCACACTTGAAGCATGTGCAATTCTTTTTTGCTCTCACAGAGTCTATGTAATAAATATTATACATTTTGAACGTGATCAATACAACATACAGTCATACAGACATATGATGTTTAGGTACTTCCCATCGTTTTCTCAACTTTTTTTTCATTTGGAAAAAACAAATGTAAATTGTATTATTATATTATATTTATTATTATTATTATTAATCATTTATGAATTCTTTCTAAATGTTAATCAATTCTTTAATCACATAAATCTGTATCAAATGTACAAGTCTAGTATGCGATTACTTTTATGATGTACTGTTTGCTTTCACTGCAAGAAGCATCCAATGAAATTTGTTGAATTTCTAGACTTGTTGCTACTACTAATTGGCCGCCCGCCATGTGGCGATTTGTCAAAGCGTTCGCTACTCGACGACGCATGTTTAACGCATGTGCCACGCAATGTGGCAACTACTACTTGCAAAGCCGTTTCGATCTCGCGGTAAACAGCAACTCGCTTTGCAACAGCAACAAAAATTTGTCATGGCAATTTCATCGGTTTTGGGCGGCCGTTTTGTCAGTGGCGGCCAACGTTATGGAATGCTAACAAATTTGTGAACATGCCACAGTTTACAGCGTTATGAGACTATCAACATCTGTGTGTGAGCATGTGTGTTTGTGTGTGGATGAATTGCCCACCCATTGTTATAATTATTGGGCGCCTATGTACAAGTGACAATTCAACTTTGACTGGCATTTGTGGAGCAACAAGCTGTTGCATGCAACATGTGTTCAATGTTGTTACGCTTGTTGTTGTCGTTGTCCTAAAAATCGAATACCATGTTGTCAACAGGTAGTTCGTTTAGCAAACAATTTCACAAAATTATTGACATTTTAATATTTTTTCTAAATTTTCATTTATTTATTTATTTTCAATTTTTTTTTTCCCTGTTTTAATTACATTAGTGCGAGCGAGATAGTCAATGCTGAAAAATCATGCCTTCTCTTTCGCTGCTGTGCCATCTTACTGCCCTACTGTCACTCACACACACATACATATATATATACAATGTCTATCTACTGCTCTATCTCTCTCCTTCCCCCATTGGCGTGTCTTTCCTTTTTCTATGTTGCCATGCACTAATTCGTTTTCACACTTTTCATGCTACAGACAGTCTTGAAATAGCCGATGGCGCTTTGATTTTGCCAGTGCCTAATTTCATACGCCGATTTTACAATTGAACTTGCTGCTGCTGCTGCTGCTGCCTCTCCTCCCTATTTGCCGACCATTTCTTTCTGCAATATTTATATTTGCCCTGCATTTATTTCAGTCGATGCAAACGATTTGATAAGGAAATGGAAATGCAGCAAAAGAACTGCGCAGCAACAACAGCTGAGGCGGTGGGGGAAAGGCAGTCAGACAAGCGACGTCTGAGGCGGCAGCCAGCGTAAGGTGCGAATAAATAATTTTCAGTAGCCGTTGCAACGGGCCACCAAGCAACGGGCCACCACTCGACGACCCACTGTTTGAAGCTAGATCTGGAGCTAGAGCTGTGTCTGTGTCTGTACCTGTATCTGTGGCTGCGACTGTTTGACTTTGGCTGCAGCCAGACAAATATTTTATTGCAAATTTGCTGATATTGGACGACAGGCGGCCACTGCAGCGGCTGGCCTGACTGTTTTGCATATTAAATTTATTTTATTGAAAACATAGACAAAGATATGCGAGCAGATAGACGAGAATGACTTGAAAAGTATTGAAACAGTTAATCGCCTAGTCGATAGTTAAATCAAATGTTATCGATTAGTAGGCAAAGCACGAAAAAGTAAATAAAATTGCAACAGTGTTGCGAAACTTCGAAACTAAAACGCGACCATTTGAATGACGTCTCACAGTGCAACTTAATTTTGGCTACTAGCAGAAAAACAAAGTATATACTACAAGTGTAACTTTTCGTACCACCCTCGAATGCATTTAGATTACTGGCTTATTGTATTACTGCACGTCCCCCGCCACCCGATTCACTGCTACTGCCCGCTCAATCGCTTTCTTTAGCACTTACTAACAGTTGCACACGTTCTCTCTCTGTCCCCCCTATATTTGCGTTGCTCTTTCTCTTACTCTCACTCTCTCTTTCTCTCTCTCGTCATAATTGCTATGACGCCATAGTATAAGCCCAGCGGGCGATGAATTATTAATTGCCGTTGATTTGCATTGAGATTTCTTTCTTGGCCCGAGTTCATTATTGTGGTACACTTGGCCAAAATGGGGGGTGGGAGGCGGCGAACCAAGAAATTGCTAGCCATGTGTAAACATAATAATCAACATGCATTATATGTCGATATACTATGTATATGAATATGGCGATCAGAAAATGCGCTTTTTGCAAAATGGCCGCCGGTCAATGCGGCCCCCAATTGACACCTGAATGTTGTTGTTGCTGTTGTTGTTGTTGTTTTTGATAGTTGCTCCAGCAGCAGCTGTAATTGTTATTTATGCACTTGCATTTAACTGAAATAGCATGTGGCCACTGCCATGCCCCTTGGCATTGTGGGCGTAACTGGAGCGTTTTGGTAGCCTATGCTATTACACAAGAGTTTAGCTCTCTTAATTGATGTGAATGTGTGTATGTGTCTCTCTCTCTCTCTCTGTCGCCATGCTTATGTATGCGTGTCTGTTTATGCATTCCATTCAAATAATATAAATGCCAATTTTCTATATGTTATTCACACTGTACACACAAAAACGATGACGAACCCAAAAAAAAAAAAAAAAAATGAAAACAAAAAAGAGTCGCACAGGAGATACCCTAGCATACATGCTCAAACACTTGCTACACATTTACAATTTGCAATTTGACAAATCAGCATTTATACAAAAAAAGACCATATTTTTCGAAAGGGTATCATATAGTCGTATATACCCATTACACACATACTGTATAGCTAGGCAAGCACACGCGCTTAAGTTCAACTTGAGCCACA
Source organism: Zaprionus obscuricornis (assembly GCA_037044475.1). Lineage (NCBI taxonomy): Eukaryota > Metazoa > Arthropoda > Insecta > Diptera > Drosophilidae > Zaprionus > Zaprionus obscuricornis. The sequence continues at coordinate 62,117 of JBAMBR010006551.1, read as the reverse complement.
GAAGATGACGAAGATGATGATGATGATGATGATGAGGCTGAGGATGAGGATGAGGTTGAGGATGATGATGGTGACGACGATGACGATGACGTTGGTACGATGGTACGATGGTGTAATGGTGATGGCAATGGCGACTACTGTGCTGTGCTGCCTGATCCCTGGAATTTTGACTTGGGCAAAAGGCAAAAGGCAAACGGCTTTTGTGCTGTGCGCAACCACTTAACTTGCTTAAGCGCTGTTTGCTTGTCAAAATTGCAGCCGCCGCTGCTGCTGCTGCTACTGCTGCCGCCACCGCAAATAACAACAACAGCGGCATCAACAACAGTAGCAGCAAAAGCCACAAGGCACGTCTCTCTTGGCAAGATGACGCAGTCAGAATAGCTCCTCATCTGGTAGCCAAATGAATTAACCCTTTTACTTTGCACACAGTGGCCATAACCAAAACAACAACAACAAAAACAACATTTGCAACTGATTTGTTATATTCCTGCCAAGCTACTGTTGTTACTGCCGCTCTTGTTGTTGTTGTTGTTGTTGTTTTTGTTGTTGTAATGTAAGTGTGGGTTCTGTTTTTTTTTCGGCCATCCATAGACCCGTGCAAAAAATGTTAGTAACAGTGTCATAAGAAATGTTAGACAAAATGCAGAAGATGTGGCAGCACTGTTTGCTTTGTTTACATTCTCATTGCAGTTTACACCAGCGTAAAAATGTTAATTTAACCAATGGACAAATATTACGAAATTTTGTACTTTTTTTTTTAGTTAATTTTTTATTTTTATTTAAATTTTTTTGCATTTATGTAATTCGCTTCATTTGAAGTATTCGAACATTTTTTGCAAGTGCTTGTGGTGTGCATTTAAATACAAAATGCTTACCGCTTACCGCCACACTCGAAAATGGTGGAGCAGTGGAGAATTGCGCGTAAATTTGTTGCGGTCTCTCTACTCTTGCGCGCGTCATCAACATAATCGCCGTCAACAGGCCCCGTCAACAACATCAAACTGCCAGCAAAATGTTGCTACTGTTTCCACCAACAACAACAACCACATTGGCAACGGGGCAAATGTGAAGAGGTTTCTTTTTTTTTTTATGATGAGCGAAGCACTTTCAACTGTAGACCGGAGACCAAAGACCCAGACACAACATACAACATACAACAAAAGCGTGTCAAACATTCTGTGCGAAATCTGTCGGATGTGGAAAACACACACAAAGAAAATCATATACATATTATATTTGTATTTGTATATATATATATGTATATATTAAGTCTGTAAGATCCCAAATATAATGCGTCCGACATTGTTTCTGTTTTATACAGTGGAATCTATACTAAATCTAATATTAACGTATTATCATGTGCTTGGTTTTCTATCGCAACAACTTGATTTTTTACCACATGTGATGGAGTATACAAATTATTTTTATTCAATATCTTTCTATATCTTTACAATTTTAACACAATTTGCAAGTATTAATATTTGTTCGGGAAATCGTTTCAATATTACCGAAGAAGTTATACGCACTGCAATTGGCTTTGTATTGCATACGGTGATATCCCTAATGACATTATCGGATGCCGAAAAACATTTTCATTTAATGTATTTGAACAATTTGCAGCGTGTTGGTTTCGAAAAGGCAATACATCCATTTTTTAGCTATATGCGAAGTCAGGCGATGTGGTCCTTGGCCATTGGAATTATTTATTTATTGCACTTTGTCATCTCTATCGATGTGTTGCTTACCAATAACAACAAAACTGAACCGGATGAAAACATATCTGAAAATTATTTTGATGATGCAAACTTTTTGCCTTCACGAATTTATTGTCTAGGTGAAACAATTGATGGTTACATGGAGGAATACGAATGGTTTCAAAAATTCTCACTCAATACTGATATGAAAGAAATATAAAAATAAAAAAAATAATAAAATGGAAAATATTTCATAAATTTATTATTTTTCTTGTTTGTCTTACTTGGCATGTGTATGTATGTATGTATGTGTATGAGTTTCTATTAAGTTTCCATTGTGTGACGTCAGTGGGACGCAACAGTTTTATCAGCAGCAGCACAAGAGAGAGCCCAGAGGTACCCTGAACATGAACCTGAACCTGAACGTGAATGTTAATGTGAATGTGAATGTGACGACAATGTGCCCCGAAAGATAAGTAGAAGCAGCTATCGTTCGGTCGGTCGCTTGGTCCGACCGCTCCATCGGATGTTGCTTCATAGGGCGCATGTGCTGACTGCGTGAATTGGTATGAAAATCAATAAATTATGGGCTAAGGCCAGTCAAGAGCAAGGCAACATTTGTTGGCCCGGCTTGGGCCGGCTTCATTTTGCAAAAAGTTTTCCACACAATGTTTGCAAGGTTGAGGAGGGCCAATGCTTCGAATGTTGAATGCGCAGAGGATTTTCGATGGAGTTTTTTTTTTTTTTCATTCATAAAAACTTTGCGTTTACTTTCCATTTTTTCGTGCCAGCTTACTCAAGGCTATTTTTAACCAGCCGGAAATTACGTTTGGAAGACTTTTTGTCTTTCTGTAAAAAAAAATAATCTATCTAAAACTTTGCAGAACCTACAGAAAATTTTATACTAAAAGAACATATTTCTATTGCTTGCTAATTATAATTTATAATTAATTCAAGTGTATATACACTTTTCAGCTGCACAATATGGCAAGGATATTGATTACTTTAAGTTAATAGGCATTAATTTGAGATGCTCTCCTTTAAGCTTTTTTTTTAATTTTCTTTTCTTTTTTTTTTTTTGTATAGAGACTAGAAAAAATCTTTAAGGAAATATCTATAAGACTTACGTAATACCCATTGTTATATAATTATCTAAAGAATATTTATTATTATTATATTTTTTTCCCATTTCTTTAATTTTACATATTCAAAAAATATAAATTAATTGTAATTTTTCTTTCCATAGTTTTCCCGCATTTATCTGCATCGAAATGGCTTTAAACTTACAAAAAGTAAATGAAAAGCCACAAAGAAAAGTTTGAAATGGCGCGACATTGCAATATACATAAAAGAAAATCAATAAGGACGCGCGTCCTTGAAAAGTAGGAGTTAAAACGAATAAAACTGATTTGTTTAGCTAGAAAACCATTCATGAAATACGAAAGGAAATTTTATGAATGAAAGCAGCGAGCACAAATTCGAATTCGAGTGGGGAAATTTCGAATATTCGATTGACATGCGTAATGATGATATTCGAAAGGGGGGATCACGGGGAAGGATACAATAAAAATTCTATAGAAATTTCCCCTTAGCTAGCGCTGACGTAATTACGCTCAAGGTCAGCGTAGAATTTCATTCATAAAAATAATACGCCCAAAGGGGGCTATGCGTATGTAACAGTAAATTGAATGTAAATGGCAATGTATATGAGCATGCTCAATGTGTGCGTGTGTGTGTGTGGTTGTGTGTTCTTGTTTGTATGTGTACACGCGCGTGCTTTTCAGTTGGCAAAGAGAGGGCAACGGTGTTAACGAAGTCAAGCTCCCATCCTAGACGAATGCGGGTTAAAGTTTGCCCCATTTGCAGCTTGTTGATTTTTCTACGCGTGTAAACACGCTGCTAAAAAAAATAAACCCATATTCATTTATGAATCCACAATCAAAAACGAGAATTCCTAACAGTCGCATCTAAGTATGGTGCTGCAATTGTTTACCTAAAGCAAATTTCTGTTCATCTAACAAATTGTTGGAGAATTTTTCTACCATCTTAAGATTGAGATTTTTTTATTATTATTATTATTATTTTGGGTGCACTGACTCATTTGGGTAGACAACAAACAAAAAAAAATAGAAAAAAGCTGCGAAGGACACACATACACATATATATTACTAGGAAACGTCGCAGCCCACACATGCGTCTCGGTCACAAATTAAAGGTTATGCAGAGGCGAAAAAAGGAAATTGAAGCACATTTAGGACTGATTTCATTTACATACGCAATAAGGTTATATAACTTGGCTAGATTTCATATTCAGTCAATTTTTGGAAACATCTAAAGCAACATTCCGCATTCTCTCAAAGATACTTATCAATAAATCATGAATTAAAATAAATATTAAAAAAAAAAAACGCAAACCCAAATAAGTATGCAACATATTCTATTAGCATTTATAACTCGTTCACAGCATTTGATGTGGTTGCGTACATAGCTAATGTTAAGCGCACTGTTATATAATACATTTATACATTTGTTGTTTGCTGATATTGCCAACTTTTTTACAGTTCTGTTCAAACTGTTAGATAATTTCTCTGCTGTTAAATTCTTGCATGTGCTTTTTATAAATATATAAACCAACTTTATATACGCAAATAAAAAAAAGTATCATTTAAGGTTCTTAACTAAAAGAAAATACATATAAATCAATCAATAAATTTCACTTAGTCACATAATAAACATTACTAGCGATATACATAGGCCAAGCAAAATAAAATAAAATAAAAAATTATTAAGTAAATTAAGTCGAATGAATATCCAATGTGTTTAGGCTACGTAGAATTGCCAGCACCAGCCGCAGGCGCATTACTCGACTTCTCGCTCAAGCTCTGCATGCCTATTAATGGCTCAGATTCCGATCGTCGATGTGTGCGTCTATGAGTTGGACGCTTCGATCGCTCTTGTTGAGCCGTTGGACTTGCCTCCGGACTAGCTGAGACATCGTTTAATTGCAGCAAGTCCGGTTCACTACGTGCCAATTCCTCTTCTTGGTAAACATCGTGAGTGCCCGTACTTGGATTATTATTGGTCACCTGCTCATTAAGACAAACATCGTCGAGATCAACATCGCTGTTGGAGAAGAGCGCAGTGGCGCCCAATTCCAATGAATTGGTTACATCCAGCTCCTGTTCACTGGACGCCTTTTTCGGCGTCGATGTCGATGTGGCACGTGAGAAATTAATACTCTGATCCTGCGCAGCGACAGTAGCTGCCGTTGATAAATTTAATGGTTTAAAAGTAGAAACATTGTTTGTATTATTGTTATTATTATTGTTGTTATTGTGGTGCTGAGCATTGGCTGTAGAGAATTGGCTGCTAACAGAAATGTTAGTACCACCAATGACTGGTACATTGGTCATGCTGCTGGGCGTCGAACTATTTCTTTCCGTCTGATGCTCCTTCATTAATTTACAAGCTTTGCCCAATGCACAAATAGTCAAACAGCAGCGTAGGCCCAGAGCAAAGAAATAGGCCAAAAGGAAAAGTAACCAAGCGGCCAAATTGTGAAAGGATACCGCTGTGTAAATGGCTTTAATAAGAACCACAGCTAAAGGAAATGGTATAAATCCCATGCGTCGTGCTACTAGATCCGAATGATCAGAGAATGCATGTTTCTGTCGTGTTTGTGTCATATCATAGGCCAAACTTGTTGTATATTCACGATAGATGCTTTCCGGTAGCTCATTGAATCGCGTAATAAACGCATGTTTCACCCAATCGATAAGTATTTCCGTAAACAAAACGGCAAAGCAATCGGGCAACATTACACAGAATTGTGTAATGCTCCAATCAAATTCCTTCATTGTTTGTATCATCACAATAAATAGTAGAACAGATAAATGGAAACGTTCGCGTACATCACTGCAGGTCAATTGAAAGAGATTATTCTTGTCAAATTTCTTGAACACTGAGCCCTTTAGCTCGACAAAATTATTGGATATCATAATTGTGAGTAGACCTTTGTTATTTGAATTTACAGCCACATTCAAACAAGTTGCCTGTAAAAAGAAAACTTTTAAATTTGGCGCCTATATAAATAGCGATAAATTCTAAATATAAAGTTATATCGATAACATTTTGTCATTTGTTTACATTTGTCGACATAGCGCACCGGCATTTTTCTTAAATTTTTTTTTTTGGATCCCTATGCAATTATTGATTTATCAATTTATCGATATTGGTTTTTAATTACCTGAAACATTATGAGGCCACTGTGTAATAACACGTAAATAAGCGTGAATAATATATGCGTAATGACACCAAAATGTTCACGTTTCGAATGTTTTGGCTCTGTTGCTGTCCAGAAGAGAGCATCAATGGTATCCTGTCCAAATGCAGAGAGTAGGCGATCTCCCACTTCCAGCATATTGTAGAATATATAAAGTTTAATTATTGATTGCGATTTGATAATGTGATAAACACGATTCGTATCCACAAGCAGCATTATTAATGTGACTGCTATCCAAATGCCTCCTTTAAGTAAATCACATATTTCAGCAGGCGAAAGAAGCCGTTGACTATTGCCACGACGCAGGCGGCATATACGTGCCACAGTACGTGACAATAAGGCCCAAACTGCGAGCAGAAATCGTACTGGTAAAAATGTGTGTATATATAGAAATGAGTCGGCACATTGCATAATTCCATAGACCATAAATCGCTCGAGATCTCGCGGTATACGCATAAAGCTATAAATTTTCTGACGACGAGCCGAATATCGTTCCTCATCATGCTCTAACATGTAGCCTCGTGTCATTTCCACTTTGAAAAAATCATAAAATGTGTTTGTCTCGGTGCCAGCTTAAGAAATTATCATTATTATCAATTTAAAGTAATTATATTTTGTTTATAAATTTCATTTTATTTACCGCTTTGTAGGCGTTGCTGAGCTGCTGATGCCGCTGCAGTTGTCGCAACGCCAACGTCATCCTGTACTGTTGGCTTGTTAGCCTTTGATAATTTGGTTACTTCATCGTTTTGAAGTTCCTCAATACGATTTGTAGCAACATGAACATCACCACGAAAACGCAGCTGCCTTTTATTGGCGCTGATATTTAATGAACTATGCATTAAAATTCTTCAACTTTCAACACCTTTTGTCAATTTGGCAGCTAATCTTATATTTTGTTTTGCTACGCTGTTTCTCTTTAGCGTGCAGTGTGTACACAAGGACTACAGTCATTGTTTTTTTTTTTATTATTATTTCTGTTATGCAGCCCTGCTTGTCAGTTAAAAATTGTTCATGTTTTTATTTGCCATTTGCTTAAAATTTGTATTTTTGTAGTTTTTAATAAAAATATGAGTTTCAAAATAAAAGAAGGCATATAAAATCATTTTGTCGTATAGCTCTAAATTGACCATTCTTAAATTGGTTTATTTTGATGTTTCTCGATTGTGTGCAGTGTTTACACAAGTAGTAAATATAAATTTGTTTGTAATGCAGCCCTGAGGGCTGAAAAAATTATGTACACATTGTAATTACTTTTAAGAAAAAGATTTCGCATTTTTACGACGGTGGTGATTGTTTTATTTATAATTTTTAAGCAATATGACCGCTTCTATAGATTTGAGCTCTTATCGGGATCAACACTTTAAGGTAAGCATAAATTACAATACATTTATTTTATTTAAATATGCTTTATTTATTCAATTTTTATCAAAAGGGATCACGCTCAGAACAAGAGCGTTCTCTGCGGGACTCGTCAACACTTTACGTTGGTAATTTATCATTTTACACAACAGAGGAGCAAATACATGAACTTTTCTCACGCTGCGGCGATGTACGCGTTATTGTAATGGGACTGGACAAGTACAAAAAAACACCGTGTGGCTTCTGTTTTGTAGAATATTATACGAGAGCAGAGGCTGAGGCGGCCATGAGGTCGGTCGGCTAAAACCAAACAGCAAATGAAAATGGAATTCTAACTAAATTCCTACCTTTTATTTGCAGATTTGTTAATGGCACCAGACTAGACGATCGATTGATACGTGTCGATTGGGATGCTGGCTTTATTGAAGGCCGACAATATGGACGCGGCAAAACCGGCGGACAGGTGCGTGATGAATACCGAACAGATTATGATGCTGGCAGAGGCGGATACGGCAAGCTGTTATCACAGAAGATTGCACCAAATACTGATAACCGTTAGTCATATATGTAATTAATTGAAATATAAATAAGGATAACATCTAATTCTAATCGCATATTGTGTATTTTACTACATAATTTCTTTTTTTCTTTAAACAATATAAGTATAATTGAATTTTTGATATGGGCACTATAATAAGTTGTGTGGAGTTTATCCCCTTTTCTTTTCTTTCTTTCTACAAGCAAATATATATATATTTTTATTATATTGTAAGCACATCTACTTCTTTCCAATGTTGTTGGCCAATGAGCAGCTGAGACCGGTGCCATCGGGTTCAATATTCAATTCCTTCACTTCACCATTCTCAACGACCATTGAATAACGCTTGGAACGCACACCTCCCAGCGGTGGCAGATCAATGTTAACATCCAAAGCTGATGCAAAAACACCAGCGGGATCAGCCAATAGACGCACCTTGCCAGCAGCAGCATGTTGCTTGCCCCAGGCTGACATAACAAATGGATCATTAACAGAAACGCAAACGATTTCATCCACACCCTGCTCAGATTTAAGCGAGTCAGCTGAGCTTATGTAGCCCGGCAAATGAGTCTATGAAATGGAAATGATAAATCAATAATTGAAAAATATAAGAGATTATATACAAATTGTAACAACCTTTGAGCAACCGGGAGTAAAAGCACCGGGAACACCAAAAAATATAACTTTTTTTCCATTTGTCAGCTCTGCAGTATTAATCTTGTTGGCAGGCGAGTCCTCAAAGAGGTCCACAGACGGCAGTTTGTCTCCAACCTAAAAACCATGAAAACATAGTTAAAAAATTTTTATTTTTTATATGGACTGAAACTAACAAAACAAAAAGGAAAGCTGTAGTAGATATATATACTTAGCTTTAAAATTGTGTCTGTAGGGTGCCGTTTAATATGTATGATCGATTTCTGGAGGCGGAAGGGGAGCATGGCAAACTTGATCTGCCTACAACTAATACAAGCACATATCAGAAGAATGACTTCCGTATTTCTTATAGTCTTCAAGATCTAGGTGTTCATATAGACGGACATGGTCTAAACGACTTGGCTGTTGATACGGAGCAAGAGTAACATATACACGTTATGGGGTCGGCCACACCTCCTTATAGGGGTAACATACATTACCTGGTTGCCTTTACTAGACACTATGACTACCGGGTATAACAACTCAGCAGTTAATGATTACTAAGGGTCTACAAAGAATGGAATTTCTACGCTTCCTTTTACATATTTTTAGAAGAGACATACTTTTTTTTGCTTTTCCTTTTTTTTTTTTTGCTACACACACACATACACACAGTTGTAACCTTGAAGCTGGCCTTGCACTTTAATCGATATTTACATATTATGCATATACAAATCTTTTTTCAAATTATGTAATTGTTCAATTGTAGCGCAAGTATTAGATTATTTTTTTGCTTATTATTTTGATGATTCTGAGACTAAGACTTACTTTCACCATGGCTCCAAGTGTTCTGGAAAAAGATCGTACGTTCGGTATGGTAGAGTTAACAACTCGTTTAAGCAAATTGCACGCCTGCATTTCTCACAACTGACACTGCTCTCTCACTCTCACAAACTTGCTACGACAGGCGATGCGGAAATAGGGTTAGGGTTGCCAGTCTGTTGTAAAATAAGAATAAATAATTTCGATGAAAGCACAGTCGACGTCTGCTTTACTTTTCTTTTATTTATTTATTTACTACATTTCTTATTTATATGGGAAATAAACAAGTCATATTAGGGAAAGGGAAATATTATTTTTCTTTTTCTATAGCGAATTATCAGCAAAGCGTTCCAAATCATCGAGACTCTGTTCCTTAAGTTTCAGTTCAAAATCTGCCATAAATTCATTTGTTAGCTTTTCCGATTGCGCTTCCGTATAAAATTTACGGAACGCACGATAAATACAATCACGTAGCCCTGGCTTCATCACAACCAGATTGATTTTTGTACCTTCTTTAATATTTGGATACGATTCTATTGTCTGTTCATTGTTCAGCGGCCGGCCAAGCAAGAGAAGTTTCTGATTTGAGGCGGGTATTTGAAGTGCAGCATCTATTTTCTCTTTCACCTCTTGGATTGTGGTAGTTGGGGACACCTGCATAAAATAAGGAAATTTTAGATTAATTTCAATGTTGACAGCTTTAAATTAAGAATAGAAAACACTTACCTCGAGTGTGCAATCTTTGCCCTTGAGTACTTTTATTATGATCTGCATAGCAATTTTTAGGCGTACGCTTTAAAACTTATTTATTTAACACATAAACAAAATATTGCATGTCAGTGTTGCCATTTGCAACCTAGGGATGAACATAATATTTCGATATATATCGTAACAGGTATAGTTTTGTAAAATAATATATTAGTTTTTTTCAATCCATAAATTTCGATAACGAGACCTTTTTTAATTAATTTAAAAATAATCGTATTTCAAAAGCTTGATAGGCAGAATGTATTTTTTTTTTTTATAAATAATACATTTAAACTTTTTTTTTATGAATAATACATGAATTTTACTTCTATTTAAGTTATAATTATTTTTGCCAATTGTGATATTAAACTATATGTGATGTAATTTTTATTACATTACATATAGTCTTTTAAGAAAAATTTGCAATAATATATCAAAACAATCGATATCTATCGGAACATCGAATGATTTATTGTAACTGCTGTTGATACATCAGTCTGGCAACACTACTTCTATTCAGCAGCGACGTTGCGTGAACAAAATATTTTACATAAATAATTATTTATATTTAAACTAGCGCTTGATGTTGAGTGTTTTTAATGAAAAGGTGAAGTCAAAATCCCTAGCACTGCTAACAACACATATTATGATTTGCATAAAAGCCTGGTGAAATTGATAAAACTGTGCAGAAAAAAAATTGCAGCGCATAAAGTGAAGCGCAAAATAATTCACACATTGAACAATTGCCGTAGCCTCGAAAGCTCGAGGAGAGCTCGAGACAATCGAATGAATTAACGAGAAAACAGTGCGAGTGCGATTGCGAGTGTAGTGTGTGTGTGTATGCGTGTTAGAATTCGCATTTTACGTAAAGTAAAAAAAAAGTAACGAAACGAAAACAACTTTAATCAGTAATAATAAATTTGATGTTAAATCGCAGCAGAGGCAAATTTAATAAGTTCTTGCAGCTTCTGGCGGTAAATAAAAGGCTCTTGTTAGCCCCTGTACATCCGTCAATAGTGTTTGCCCTACTCCCACTCTTTTTGACATTCACATTCACCGTTCAAAATTTCTTCCTTCCTTTTTTTTTGCATATTCTATAATTGTTTGGCTTGCTGTTTGCTGCAAGAACTATTTATTATGCATAGTACACAAAATCATTTTATTTTTATTCTCTCTCTCGCTTGCTGTTTCGCCTTGTTAACTTAGAGCGAGCAGAGCTGTCGCCCTCCGCGCGGTCTCTAAGGTGACATAAAGTATAATTTATACGTACATACTAATAAACATACATCATACATATGTATGCATGATATATATACATACATATACATACATATATATATATATATATATATATATATATATATATATGTACGTTTCCTCTAAACAACATTTTTTTTTTGTGTTGCGGAATGTGTAAAAGACCCCAGAAGAGAATTTTCTGCAACCCTTCCCCCCACCTATAACATGCGAATAAGATGAGAATATAATTCTTAGTCTGGCAACTCTAGCCGACGGCCATTTGCTTCGCAACTTGTTGCTTGCTTGTCGTGCATTGCGTTTTGTGTTTTGGAATTTCTATTTGAATCGTTGAAAAGCAGAAAAATGGTACGGAAGAGAGTATATTGAATTAAATTTTATAAGTGTTTAGCCAGCTTACAAGTTTCTTTGATGGAGTCCAAGTGACAAACTCCCGACAAAAGACTTTACACTTATATACATTTATAAATACATACATAAATATAAATGTACATTTGTTTGTATGTATTTGTATCGGAAGCCTGATCAAGTGCAAGTTCTTTGGATGTGATTTTTATAACCGGATTCGGGGAACATTTAATGATTGTTGACAACTTTGACTTCGAATTGGAGTTGATTTCCAACGCACATCTAGCGGTTTTTCCTACTTCTTTTTCCCCCCATTATATTCGCAAAAGTGTATTCTCGTGTTTGTATGTATGTATGTGTGTGATTGTGCGTGTTTTGTGGTCGTGTCTATATGTAATGTGTTTGTAGGCTGATCGATGAATTTGCTGCATGTTTTAGTTTTTTTTTCTAATTTTGTTTTTGTTCTTGCTCCGTTAATTTTCTTTTTAATACACACCCACACAGCAGTGTTTTTTGAATTGTTAGTTACAAATTAATTAAAAGAAAGAGAGAGAGAGAGAGCAATAAAAAGATAATTTTTTTGCATACTCTTTTCTTTATAATTCTTATTGTTGTTGTTGTGTGTGTGTGTGTGGTCGGTCGCAGCTGTTGTTGGTTTGGTAAGCGCGTAAGCGAGAAAGCTAACGAAAGCAGTACTAGATAAAGCTGCAGATAAAGATAAAGCGGAAAGCATATTATGGATAACGAAGCGCTAGAAGCAGCAACAAAAAGTCCAACAGCGACGACAGTCGTAGCATCAGCGACGGTAACAGTGTCACCAACAGCAGAGCCAGCGGTAGCAGCAGCGGCGGCGGCAGCAGCAGCACAAGCTACGGCCACAACGTCCACCAAAAACGAACCGGCCACAAATAACAATACTATCAAAGTCACAACAGCCACTAACGGTATCAAAGAGAACAGTAACTTTAGTACAACAACAACAACAGCAGCAACAACAACAACGCAACAAGCATCAGAAACAGTAACAACGACAACACCAATCGTTGTGACAAGCGGCATTGTTGTTACACCCAACAAAAGCGAGGTGAGTAATAAATGTTTTTAGTGAGTGTTTCTCCCTTTGTTACTTTTTGTCATCACATGTTGTTCACATATCGACATGATAATTTGATACACCGCTTATCAATATTTATATTTATGTTATATATGCAAATGCTTTGTCCGACACAATCCTATTTAGAGCATGTTAAATAATTGACGTCAAGTATAAAACAATTTGTGTATTAGAGTCTTCGTACTACCACTCCCAACACCCCAAACCCCTCCAACCACGCAACCACCCACAATCATTGATATAATACACTTCCTTGTGGCAGCAACAACAATCTTAACGCACACAAAAATATATCTAATCTTATCATCGCCAACTCGAATGATTCCAATAAGCGAAATGATCGATTCCAATTAGATTTTCTATAAAAAAATCAAATACCGAAAATAAATCAAGAAGCCGGCTGATTGTCAAAGCATGTAAAATATCAACGTAGATCTGCAAAATTATCGATAGTATTATTGATAAATAATAATCTTCATGATGTGCTTGAAAAAAAAAACCAACACATAAATTAATATGTTATATGTATGTATAATAAATACATAAACACATGTACATCAATGTCAATTTGTTAGGCCAATTCGATCATCGATTCTTATCGATAATTTTGCAGCTTAGTGTGCGCCTTCTTTTAGAGAGTGTTCATACATTTTATTGTTGGCATTACTAAACTCGAGACTAACACCCCACAGGCGTCTGCTCGACTTAGGCGGCAAGGATATGCTAAAACCAAGGTAACCAACGGGGCCCCATATCCTCCAGGACGTATTTCTTCGCAAGGTTTTTGTTCTATTTTCTTATTTGACAGTTAAACAATTTGTTTTATTATTATTATTATTATATTTTTTTGTTCTTTTGTTTTGTTAAATAACATACACACTCTGTTTTGCTCCATGCGTCAGCAGAAGCAATGGAATAGAAAAGCAGAAGATGAGAAATTGTTGATCTTCTCTTTAAGCGATGACATTTTGATTATATATCGATAACTTGCAGGCTAACAAGACAGACAAGGACAGCACACCGCCGCGCGATGCACCGCCACCGACGGCGATCACCAAGGGCTTAAACCTAAGCACAACTCCCATGGTGCGGAAAGAGAAGCGACAGAGTAGTTCCCGTTATAATGTATCCAAAAATTGTGAATTGACGGCGCTTAGTCCGCTTAATGAAAGTAAGTAAATCAAATATGTATAGATTAACATCATATTTATGTATATACTATACTTTTTCATAGTTGATGTATGTAATTGTATATGTATGTACATATTTATGATAATTATACACTAGTAATATTATTTTATTTTTTTTTGATATATGATTTGCGTTTATTGCGCTCAGCCCTTAGCTCGTTTTGTTGTTTTTTTTTTTTTTTATTATTATTCTTATTACTATTGATGTTATTTATTTATTAAGCGGTTCGCAAAGGTCAATTGAGGCGATGACTGTTATTCTTTTTTATCGCAGGGTTGTCCAACACTAACACAATAACAGAATAACATAGTTAACAAATACATAGACACACGCATATATATACATTTTATACATACATATGCATTTGCAATTTACGCCCGCTCGCCCCATTTTTGACACTTGCGCGCTTCTATTCGTAGTACATGACTCTCGCTCTTTCACTCTCTTTGTCCCCTACGAATGTTTCTCGCTCTCGCTGCCTCTTCATCCATCTATGCCAGTCAAGCGCAGCGATTGCTCATATGTTTTTCATTATTTTTTTTTCTAAAGCTTATCCATCCACTTGTTAATTATTAAAACGTTTTGCCATTGGCATTCAAATTGTTGCCTTTTTGGCTATTTTCGCCTTATTGTTATTGTCATAGTTTTTGTCATAAGACACTGAGCCGCTTGTCACTCTCTATTGCTGCTGCGCCATCACACTGTTTTCTCTCTCATTGTCATTTGATTGCTCTCTCTATTGCTCTCGCTGTGTATGTTTTTCTTCCTGCGATTCGCCCACGGCAAATGTTTATTGATTTTTCCTGTTGCCTGCCCTCAACAGAAATTGCCCCGCAGTCAGTAAGACACAGCAGCGGCTGCATTACAATTAAATGAATATTATAGAAATATATTTAATTAGTTAATAAATATTGCACGAAAAGCTGCAAATCAACAAGTTGAAGCTTCACTTTTATATGTTTTACCGTTATAACAATAAAAAATTAAAGCAGTTCAACAGCGCCAAGCAGTTTCAAAAAATTTCAGACAGTGACCGACGAAAAAACCGGTTCTTGTCTCTCTTAATAAAAAATTAGTAAGTGAAATTGAATAATGAAAATAAAATTGTTGTTTTTATTAATGTTAAAATTGATTTAGCAAATAGAAATCACAATAGAATTTGTATTCAATAGAAAAATATCATTTTAATTTCGCTTGTAATCAAAAAAAAAAAAATAAATAAATAAATAAAAAAAAAACCTAATTTCATTTCATTAACATTTTCATTTCGTTTACATTTTTCATGCATCTATCATTACAAAAATTAAAAAAAAACAAAAACAAAAACAAGAAAAGAAAACAAATTCATAATCTATAATTATTGCACTTCCCATTACAGATGCTATAAATATAATAATTTACGCTTAGAACGCAAAATTGATGAAACAAACAAATTGGTAAACTTTGGCATGCCGAAGCTTATTATATCCTTGCAGATCGCTTATAAATATATATATATTGATATAGTTAAATCCTGGTGCAAACAAAAAAAATATAAAAATCGACCGATCGTTCCTAAAACATGATATAGAAAATCATTGAAAAAATTAATGCAATATATACACATGGTGAAAACATTAGAATTCCCCATTGTGCGAACATATAAAAAACGTAATCCTTTAATAGTCTCGCAATTCTTCCAATTGTTATTGTTGTCATTTATTTGTTTAGTAGCAAAGTGTAGTGAGAGACACTAAATAAGAAAAAGGGGTGGAAAGGGGGAGGAAAAATTGAATTGCATTAAATTGAAGCTATGAGCCATTAAAACGAAGTGCTTCACTAATGAAATGGTCAGCGGTGTAATGTTATTAAAGGGCAGCCAACAGAAGGGCCCCAACACACATCAGCAGCAGCAGCAACAACAGCAGCAACAAGAACAGCAGCAGCAACAGTTACAGTCAACAACTACTGGTAATAATAACGCAGGCAGAGCAGAGCAACAACAACAGCAGCAAAAGCAACAACAACAACAAGAAACAGGGACAGCAGCTGGAAATAATCCTGCTGGTTATTATGCATTAGGTGGGATACGAATACCCAAATCACCATCGTTTCACAGCGGCTTAGATCAACTGGCCGACGACGGCGAAGAGGAGGAGCAACTGCCGTTGGAGCAGCTAGAGCAACTTAAGGAAGAGCAACAGTTCAAATTTGAAGAACTTAAAGCAAAATTTGAATTACAATCGTCACGTAAAATGCCTTTGTCGCCACCAGAGGCAAATGTTGGCGGTAATGTGACCACCACCAACAACAGCAGCAGCAGCAACAACAGCACAGCAACAACAAGTGCAACAGCTACAGCTACAGCATCATCATCATCACCATCATCCTCATCGACTAGCTCGAATTCATCATCGGCATCAACATCATTGTCACAGGCTGCTTCTGTTGCAGCCAATTCTTCAACGACTTCCACATCATCAGCGGTTACATATGGCGGTGGCGCAAATTCAGCTGCAGCAGCATTAATAGCTTCCTCATCGCCGTTTGGCTCACAATCATCGACATCGTCATCAATATCATTGTCACAAGCGTCCAGTGGCACAGCAAATGGAGCAGCAGGTGTAGGAGGTGGAGCAGGAAGCGTTACAGCATCAGCTGCTGCTGTTGCAGTAACTATGTCCAAACCGAGTACAGCAAGCAGTAGCAGCAGCAGCTCATTGGTTTCAACATTGGCGCAACATTTCTCAGCGGTCAGCACGGCGAGCTCATTGTTAAGCACAGCAAGCGCAGCTGCATCATCGACAGCAACGGCAGTAGCAGCATCATCTAATAGCAAGGTTTGACAGATACATCTCAATGACACACTCTCACACAACAAACAGACAAACAGACAGACAGATAGACAGACAAACATATATATAATATATATTCCATATATACAATCATAGATGAACACGAGACATACATGTGAAGAGTTATACACATAGCACACATAATGAATGAAATTCCTCTGCTCTACTCATTTCATAAATCAAATCAATCATCCTTCAACAACAACTACGAAAATTCAACATCATCTAAATCAACAACAACAACAACAATAGTCACCCGTTAGCGCCGCTGCAGCCATTAAAAGCATATTGAATGCCACCAAAAGTGTTGGCAACAACAGCAACAGCAGCAGCAATAACATCAGCAACAACAGTAGCAACAGCATCATGGTTGACATGCCAAATACTGAGGAGCAACCGCAGCAGCCACAACAGTTGCGTACAACTGTGGCACAGAGCATGGTCGGTGGCATAAGCATTTCATTGGGCATTGGTCAACGTAATGGTATGCTTGGAAATGCCCCCGGCGGTGGCAGTGGCAGCTGCACAGCATCAACAACAGCTGCTGCTGCAACAGCACGACCAACTCAAAATGGCATTAATGGCGGCGATACATTGACATTGTCACAGACACTGCAACAATTGACGGGTAGTCCAGGTCGTGCCCGGGATCGGAATCTTTTTCATTTGCCACCAAATGCATCAACAGCGTTGGCATTGCCGCCACTGCGAGGTTGCTTCTTTTCCTCCTTTTTTTTTCTTTTATAGCTTTTTATAGATACTTTTGTTTTTTTGTATAGATTCTAGATCATTTTTTGTTTTCCATTTGCATTTTCGTTTCTTCAGTTGTTTGCCTTGTTATTATTTCTTTGTTCTTGTTGCGCTTTATTTTAAAAAATATAATTTATACTAAGTATCCAAAATATTCATATTTGTACACCCTGTACCCGAAATGAAAGCAAAGGCTATAACAGGCTGAAGTAGATAGGAGGCGTGTCATAATAGACATAATAATATTTATATGCAGCTTTTAATAATCTATGTTTATCTAAGGGTACAGGGTATTTTCTAGTCGAGTGCACCTAATCCTAATCAATTCTTAACAACTTTGATTAAAACTAATTTAATTTGATCAATTTGATTTTGCATCCATAGAAACGCCGGCCGTTGAAAGGGAGGAGCTGCTAGTGCAGAAGATACGACAATGTTGCACGCTATTCGATTTTTCGGAACCGTTAAGCGATCTCAAATGGAAGGAGGTCAAACGTGCTGCATTGCACGAGATGGTCGAGTATTTGTCCAATCAGAATGGTGTCATTACAGAGATTATCTATCCGGAGGCCATCAATATGGTAAATATAAATCAAATTTGAAAATTTTCTTTGTATACCCATGCAGAGGGAATATTAGTTTTGGACGGGAGTTTGTAAATACAGCTTTGGTTAAAATCTGATCACTATTTTATATAGCTGTTATAGGATCGGTCCAAAATTACGTTTTTTTATGAAAAGTTTTTTTCTAAAACTGCACGGATACGGATATGAAATCTGCGGCTGGCCGAAGATAACTTTGCTTTATTGTTTTCTAATAATTTGGTTAATTTAGTTTTCAGTAAATCTATTTCGCACGTTGCCGCCGTCATCAAATCCGAATGGTGCTGAATTTGATCCAGAGGAGGATGAGCCAACATTGGAATCATCTTGGCCACATTTACAATTGGTCTATGAGCTAATTTTACGCTTTCTCGAATCCCCCGATTTCCAGCCAAATATTGCAAAGCGTTATATCGATCATCAATTTGTCTTACAATTATTGGATCTATTCGATTCGGAGGATCCACGCGAACGTGATTTTCTTAAGACTGTTCTGCATCGCATCTATGGCAAATTTTTGGGCTTGAGGGCATTTATAAGGAAGCAGATAAATAATGTATTTTATAGGTTTGTTATTTTTACTATACTGCATAATAATAAAATAATAATATAAATTGTTATAGATTCATTTATGAAACGGAACATCATAATGGCATTGCAGAGCTACTGGAAATATTGGGTAGCATTATTAATGGCTTTGCCTTGCCGTTGAAAGAGGAGCATAAACAATTTTTACTTAAGGTATTGCTGCCATTGCACAAAGCCAAAAGCCTTTCCGTTTATCATCCGCAATTAACATATTGTGTGGTGCAATTTCTCGAAAAGGATCCCAGTTTGTCTGAAGCAGTTATTAAGTAAGTTTTCTTATCTATTTATTTTTATTTCATTCAATTTTGATTTTAATCATTTACAGAAGTCTATTGAAATTTTGGCCAAAAACACACAGTCCCAAGGAGGTGATGTTTTTGAATGAGCTCGAAGAGCTGCTCGATGTAATTGAGCCGGCTGAATTTCAAAAAGTGATGATACCGCTATTTCGACAGATATCTAAATGTGTTTCATCGCCACATTTTCAAGTAGCGGAGCGTGCGCTATATTATTGGAATAATGAATATATAATGTCATTAATTGCTGATAATTCGCAAGTAATATTGCCAATAATGTTCCCGGCATTAAATCGCAACTCCAAGACGCATTGGAATAAAACCATACATGGTCTAATCTATAATGCATTAAAACTTTTTATGGAGATGAATCAACTGTTGTTCGATGAATGCAGTAAAAATTATAAACAAGAGAAACAAATGTATGACTGAAAATTAATGAATATTTATTTATTACTAAAAAAAAATTGATATATTTGTAGGGAACGTGAAAAGCTAACGCAGAGAGAGGAATTATGGCAACAGGTGGAAAGTTTGGCCAAAACTAATCCGGAATGGTCAAAGACGCGACGCTATAACGATTATTTGGTCTCGCAAGATAGTCAAAACTATGATCAATACAGTGAAAATTGTGATCTAACCTATGATAAGATCGAACCGCAGCAGCAGCAACAGCAGGCGCAGCAACAACAACAGCAACAGCAACAAACGAGGCTGCAATTGGGAATGAATCAGCAACCGAATCAGGAGCCCAGAGAGGTGAGACAAGCCCTTGCCACACTAACCACACTGCACAACTACTAACCATATCACTGACTTTGTCTTTGTTTATATGTATGTACATATGTGTATGTGTGTGTGCATGTGTGTGTAAGTGAGTCGTGGATAAGCAGCTAATCCTTTAAACAAAATGTTCTTAACACATTTGTAAATGCAACTTAATCGCACTCAATATTCAGTCGAAATCTAAATTCATGTTTCTATAACTTAATACATATTCTATACATAATATATTTTCTCTTTACAATCAACAATATAATAATGCTATATAACTATATAAAGTATGTGATGTGTGTGTGTATGTATGTGTATGTGTGTGTGTGTATGTAGCATGTACAACAATTTCTTGTTCCACGCTGCACGCTAATCTAAGTGAAATAGTATATTGAGATTTCTTCGACTAGCAGTGAAATTAAACGCACAACTTAATTAAACAATGCATTGTTATCGTAGTCATCGATAGTTTTTATCTTAATAGCAGATTCAACAATTATCGTTGCTTGTCATTTAAACTTTGTATATAGTTAAATATAAAGGTTTTCTATACTCTAAACATAGATCGCGTTAGTATGGATGTTATCGATAACTTGTACAATCAATTATGGATAATAATATCAATCAATTATCGTTGTTTGTCATCTAAATGTTATACATAGTTCAATATGAAGGATTCCTACACTCTAAACACAAATCGCGTTAAAATTGAATGTTATCGATAAATCGCCTAAACAATTATCGATAATCATGTAAACTACTAAATACGCAGATTACATTTGATTTGAATAATTGTCTTTAACATTTATATTTTATAACATTTTATCGATAACATTAAAAAAAAAATACCCTGTAATAAAAATAATGAAAAAATCAACGAAAAACAGCAGATATAGGCAACATCTATTATATGAAATTGTAAAATATAAATATATATAAAATATTATAATCGTTGTAATCATTGATATAATACAATCATTTCACAATGGCTACTAACAATAACAAACAAAAATCAGAACAAAAAACATCCCACGCATCTTCGTTAACTGTCAAATGTCAAGTGTTTTCCTTTTTTCAACACTTATCGTAATCGTAGTAGTCGTAATCGTTAACAATAACCGTAATATCGTAATCGTAATCGCTATCGAAAGCTAGCAGTGGAGGGGGGAGAGCACTAATGTGCTGCACTAATCATTTAAATACGCTTTACGTTTGCCTTACGTTCCGCTTACTCACAGATACGCGGGGAAAGGAACAAGGACAAACCGCTGATGCGACGAAAATCCGATCTGCCCTCAGATAGCGGCACCGTGCGCGCCCTTATCGAACATAAGCGACCCGATGAGTACCTGACAACGCCACCGCCAGATGCAAACAACTGTTAGATTACCGCCTCATGTCTCCCTCCCTCCCCAACACCACTCCATAAGACACTTAATACACTCCCTCGTCCAACCTCTCATCGGGCTGGTCCACTAAAGGTTCTTATAGAAATGTAAAATGCAAAAAAAACAAAAAAAAAACAAAGTCGAAAATCAATGTATGATTAATAATGATAAGGGGGCTGGAGATGATAATGATGATAACAATAATGATAATGACAGTGCTAATGACGTCCATTATTGTTGTGCGATTTGAATAGAAATATATAAATATACATATAAAAACAAAAATGAAAACAAGATTATACATACATACAAAAAAAAAATAAAATAAATAAATATATACAAAATAAAATATACCTAAATTAAAAAAAAAAAACAAAATAAACAAATATATAAACCAATCTAAATAAAGAGCTAAAATCCCAATCAAAATTAAGTTGAATGCGCTGCCTATATATACAGATTTGCATGTTAAGCTACGCTACGCCACGCCCCGCTATCGTTGCTATTTGCATGCCGCTTTTTCTTCAACAACAACAACAAAAAAAAATAATATAGTTTTTGTTTCTCTGAATAATATAGAATCAATTTTATGCTCTTACCATTTCAGTGAATACTACGTCTATATAACAAGTTGTAAAGTTTTTCAATTGACATTTGTGTGTAAGCATAAGAGACGTAAGAGAATCTACCACCTTTTCAATTCATTTGAGTTTACATATATATATATATATATATATATATATATATATATATATATATATATATATACAGTATATAATATACACACAAATACACATACGCATACGCATGCATATACACATATACCAAGCAACTTATACGATATATAAATTATATTACATAGATCTAATACTCAACAACATAAATATATATTTTTGAAAAAAAGAAAGAAAAAGAGAAACGATAAAATGAAGCAAAGAGCCTTAAGGATAATGTGCTTAAACTCGCTAGGACTTGCACTCGCTAATGTGTTGCTCTATGGCATTAGTAGTAATCAGTTTCCAAAGAACAGATTCAGATTCATAGATATAATTTTGAGATCACTAAAAATTCCTTTGTAGTTAATATATTTAATCGTAGTATGAATGTTTGATAGTATATACACACAAATACTTCGAGCTTACAAAATATTCAGCTGAATCACATATAGATCATTAATGAAAGAAATCAATATTAGAGCAACAATCAATATATATATATATATATATATCTTTTTAGATTGACCAGCAGTCAGACTTTGTTATATATAAATGTATACCAAAAACTAATTAAAGAATAATAATTAAAAATGAATTCAAATTGGAAACTGATATCAAGAATATATACTATACTACTGTATGCTAATAGGCAACCTTGGCTGAGTAATGCACAATTTTGATAGGGCTGATCAATTTTTTACATTGAGTACGGCGGATCGTTTAAAGTACATTTAATGTGGCAAATTCTTCATACCGTTTGTCGTTTGTCGCAGTCGGGTTTGCGTTTTATCCGTTAAAATAAATTACGAAATGAAAAGATTATAAATTATTCAATAATATTTGAAATTAGAAATTACCGTTAGCCGCTTATGTATGTGTAATTAAATATATACCCGATATATATGCAATATATATGCTATATATATATTCAAATTATTGTATGAATTGTAATTTGATGAAAGCAAATTATTTTGATGTGTATATTAATGTGTATGTGTCTATTGTATGTATGTTTATATTTATATACAACTATATTATGGGTGGGGAATAGAAACTACAAAGTACATCTACATTTATATATATATATATATACATATATATATATTATATAGGAAGCGTTAAGAGATATCCAAAGACGATTCCATATGCTATTATTGTTTTTTCTTTTAAGCAGCTGTTCCTTTAGAAATGAATTTTCGTATCGCGCTCATTGTATCGTATCGTATATCTCATACTATATATATGTATAATCGTTTTGATCAACAAATATGAATATAATACATACATACGCATATAAATCATATATAAATCATCCACACTCTGCAAAACAGAGTCGAAACACAGACTTGGACTATTTGCTGGTCGTAGCTACTATTTCTATATATATATATATATATACACACATACACTACATTTAAATGGATCCCCATGTTGACCCACATGTCATTGCCAGGCACAACAGTCATTATATACATACAAATATACACAGATACAGATACGTATAAGTCCTGGCAAGGATTCTTAGTAACAAAATAAAGAAATAAATAAATATTTTTCAACAATTTCTAGCAAAACCAACATATTGAAAGTTTTGCTATAACACTACCAAGTGCTGTACAGGCCAATAAAATGAAAGGCTTCATTTAGTTTTAGACACCAATATATATGAATATATATTATTATAGAAATGTATTTACATGTATTTTTTGGCATTATAGACACATATATATTGGAAAGTTGCATAAACAATAAAAAATATATATATATACATATATATATATATATATATATATATGTGAGAGCAACGGTGAAAAATCAAAGTTTTTCGATTTAAAAAAAAATAAAAATAAACTAAAATTTGAGTTAAATAAATAAAAATAAAATAGAAATATAAAATTCTAAAAAATTGTAATTAATGAAATTATATATATATATATATATATATATGCAGTATAAAATAAACGTAAACAAAAGCGTGTAATTTTTGTAAAATTATGAATAAAAGTTAAATCATGTCAAGAAGAAGAAAACAGCCTTTGTTGACTTAACATATTATATATATATATATATATATATATATGTAGTACCTATATTATAGGACAGGTGAAAATGGACAATTGTGATAAATATAAAAAGGTAAGAAAATAGTATGATCATATTAATTCCTGTATTTTATCTACAATCTATTCTGCATGAAACTCTCTTTCACCTGCCTGGAATAACTTACAATAACAAAAAAAAAAAAAAAAAAAAAGAATATAATATGAAAAAAAAATATTAACTTAATCAATTAGCATTTACAGAGCGCGACTTAATTACAACACATATTAAAAGGACATTGATTTTTTTTTTGTATGAGAAACATGGCAAAATCCTTTGAATATCTGTTTAACAATTTTTGCACTTAATTATTAATTGGCAATTGCATTGGCACAAGTCCCCGTGATTTAATGGCGAATTCATTGAGATGTTGTTGAAGCATTCGCTTGTTAGTCTTCACCCTGGAAAAAAAGAAAGATAAGCAATAATTAATTAAAATACAAGTAAAATTAAAGAATTATCTAAACATTTACTTGATTATCATTGAAACGTAACGTGATTTCTCCGTAGCGCTAACAAGTTGTGTCGGAAAATTTGGCACAGACATAACATTTCTTAGCCAAACAGCCAATTCTGCGGGATATTTCTTGTTGAGCGCCAAAATGACATCGGCAAATTTATCAACCTGTTGCCGTGGTGTCAAATAGCCAATACAAACTATAACTGTATGTATGATATGTTCACCAGTGGCCAGGACCACTTCGGTCAAGTGCGGATAATTTCGTGATTGATTCACAAAATGTGTTATAAATTGTATGCCAGTCCGAATGGGTCCATTCTCTGGCAGTGTCATTGAATGTTGTGCAAAATACACAAGTCTATTGAATGCAATTGTTTTATCTTCAAATACTTGTGGGACTTTTTTAATGATCTGTGCCATGCAGGCGAAAAACATTTCCATTGTATCTGTTACATTGGAAAAGTTATTATTCGGCGTATTATCAAATAGTTTAAAACTATGTTGAATAAACTCGGCCAATAATTGTTTCATCATCGCTTCGCAGCTTGGCTCCTTATAAAAAAGTATAATTGCCTGTAATAAAGAATGAGAACTGATAAGCAACTGTAATAAGAAGGGGGAAAGGTGTTGTGAAAACTTTACCGTTTTGGATATCTCTAAAGTTGGAGCACAGCAGCGTGTACGAAAGCTGGCAACAATAAAATAGCATAAATCTTGCAACATTGGACGAAAACTACTTTTTAAATTGATAATTGCATGCTTCAAGGCGTTGCAAGCAGCCTATAAAATAAAAAAAAATTTTATTAAATTCGATTTATAAATATAAATAATATATATAATCAGTTAGTTATATAATCACCTCAAGCACATCTAACTCCTCTACCCAGAGCTCAGCAATACGTAAAAAGATTGGCATTGTTTTCTCCATAACCAATTGAATTGGCTGCACCCTTTGAACATCCTTATTTTGATCTTCCTGATTCAGATCCGTATTGAGTGATGAAAACAATGTGGAGATCATATTTAGCCGGTATATAGTTCGTATT
Source organism: Zaprionus obscuricornis (assembly GCA_037044475.1). Lineage (NCBI taxonomy): Eukaryota > Metazoa > Arthropoda > Insecta > Diptera > Drosophilidae > Zaprionus > Zaprionus obscuricornis. The sequence continues at coordinate 36,575 of JBAMBR010006551.1, read as the reverse complement.
CGTGCCACAGGATTTGTCTGTTTATCACAAATATTTCAATTTATTATTTCTGTTCATTGCTCAGTAAAGACAACTGAAAACTTACCACGCCTACTTGATTAAGAGTCTGCAGCTCCTCAAAGCAAGGACTTACTATGCTATCTAAATATTTGGTTACTTTCTCCGGTGTCAATACACTTATTAATTTTCCAACGCTAAACATAAGACGCACTGAATCTGAGTTCTTCATGCGATTTGCTGAAAGCGTCTCATGGCAGGCATCAAGCAATGGTTCAGCGTATGGTTGCAGTTGTAATTGACAATCTCGGCAGAGTTCCTTTAGACCCAAGGTAGCTTGTGCAGACATTGTGGAATTTAGACCACGGACAAGTAAATCTATAGCTGGTGGTATATAGGTGGGATTATCCATAAGCCAAGAGCAATACGATCCAATAGTTTCCAGAGCTGTGCCAAGAAGCTTTTCATTTAACTTTTCGTAAGGTATCTCGGAGAGAACACGCATTAATTTCGGTATATGACGCGATTCCTCGCCGGTAAAGTGTTCGGCAACTGATTGAAATGAGTAGATGCTAGCCTCAAGCTTTGTCCAATGCGTTGGATTCAATTGTAGATCGGCAATAGCTTCATCAAGCATTGATGCCAAAATATCCAAGATATAATCATGTAGAACATCGTAGCAATACATCTACATAGAAAAAATGAGATTAAATATCAGGGATAAACAAAGTTGATATTGTTATTACTTACAAAAGTATCAGATAGATCTTGACGATAGCACCGAAAACATTCCAAATCATCGGAATTAAATTTAACAATTGTATTCTCATCGGGCTGCTCACATTTTCGTACCAAGATCATCGTTAAATGTGCATAAAGTGGTTTTATTTCCTCCCAACACTTTTGTCTATCCGATTCTATTTGCATGGCAAAGACATCGCCCTGGAGCATATACCAAAATGCTAAAGACATGGTGCTGCACGATTCCTCAACTGGATAAACACCCGGCTTATCGGTACATTGTAAAATCTCATGTATCATGCGAGTCCATATAGCATTTAATTCAGGATCTGTAGTCGTAATGCCGCGCATGAAGAGTCCCGCATGTCTTTCAACAGCAGACACAAATAACATATATATATGAACAATAATATCCTCATTATCATTATCCTTTTTCCATTCCAATTTTGTGATCTCGCATAATGAGTCGAGAAACATTTTTATTAAAATTGCCGCTGTCTTGGGAAAATTTTGACAATCTGGTTGAACGATGACGGCTACCAATGCCTTCAGACTACTTTCGGCAAGCTCATTTTCATCGGCCGACATACAACCAGCACCCGAGCGAATACATGACCAATAACACTTGTTGATCAACTCAAGGAGTACCGCACAAATGCTAACACAACCCTCAAGACAATAGCCGACATTACGCATCCAATTGTTAACACATTTGACTGCATTCTGCATATTGGAAAACGATTCAGCATCCCATTCTGTATCGAGCATCTGTTGCTTTAAGTAATTCTCCACAGTTTGCAATACAAGTGGTACACGTTTCTCCATTTCAGATCGTAACGTAACTCGCTTGACATTTGTATGTATATCTTGAGCTTCCTCTGGAATACCTACTAATACTTCCAACATAATCCATAATTGCACCTCCGGCCTCACATTGGGTATACGTTGATTTTGGAAAGTTTCAATGACCTCTTCAATGGCGCTTTGCCATTCTCCCACCATGTGCACTATGAATGCACTTAACTAAAAAAAAAAAAAAAAAGAGAACTTGTATATTTTGGGTGACAAGCGACGGGCCTGTGGAATCTTACCGCTAGACAAAGTCGGTTAAGAACCAATTTGGGTCCACTAGCGAATTGCACAATAGTCTCTAAAATCTTTTGCTTAAGTTCTTCTCGATTCTCTGGTGGCACCTCATGCCAATGCTTCATTAATTTGGAGTGCAATGTAATTGCGCCAAAAAATTGAACTTCTTGACACTGGAAATATAATGAAATGATATTGTTATGATGTACATTGTATAATTAAAATTCTTTTGGAATTAACCTTGTTAAGCTGCATTAGTTGCCATGAAAATTGCCAAGCTTGTGGGCTCGCCTCCGCTTTCGTAAGCCATTCGTGAGTGACCGCCTGCTCCTGCGAACTTGATTGATAGAAGGCAATAACAGCAGCTTCTAATCGGTCAATATCAATGATTGGTTCTATACTCATTTTAAACACTTTCTACCTATCTAACTATTTAGGACAACAAGTCCCTATACAATTTCAGCAGAACTTTACGTTTTTCTTCGTTATTCTTTTATTTTGATGCAAATTTTCAGGCCTGAAATACCTAGCGACGGCTTTTTCTTTTAAGGTATCCACAATATCGATAAATTTGCACCATTGTATATATCGATAAGTGTATTACATCGATTGACATAAAGTTAAATATTTGTGGACTGCAATGCAAATTTTAATTGATCAATTTTGTTTCGTTAATACGTATTATTTGTATACTCACACAAATATTATTTACAGTTATTATAGTGGCAAGTAAATAATGCACGTCATTTTTATTGATTAGAGCATTTGGGTAGTTTCTGTTTAATAAACGTTCTTTTTTTGATCTTGTGTCTCAAGAATATTAAATTTATATTTATTAATTAGTTATATTCAGTTTTTGAATATAATTTTTCTAACATTATTTACATTTAACTAAAACCATTCCACTTTACTTGTTTTACTTGTGTGTACAATTCATGACAGTGATGCCACCTTGCTGAAATATTGTTTTGATGAAAAAAGTGAGAAACATTTTTGACAAAACTACCGCGCCGAACAGGGCTCATCAACTGGTCATGTTCAACACTGAACGAAAACATTGTAAACAAAAGCATTAAAAACAAATTTCCGCAAATTATTAATGAAAATGACAGAGCCAAAGCGCTTGTTGATTATTGACAATGGCTCCTACGAATGCCGCGTTGGCTGGCATGATTCAAAGGATCCGGACCTACGTTTTCGTAATGTACTAACAAAACCTAGAAAGGACAGAAAAAAAGAAAAGGACAACAATCAAGTGACGCCGGCAGATGCAGTGACATCTACGTCAACTGCAGCTGCTACTGCAGTAGAAGTTGGTGAAATCCAAGTGGGAAATGATATAACCAACATTGAAGCAGTCCGAGCACATCTAAAATCACCATTTGAACGCAATGTGATTACAAATTGGAATCATCAGGAACAAATTTTCGATTATATTTTCAGCAAAATGGGATTCGATGGTGAAGAGAACATATCGAATCCTTTGGTACTTACCGAAGCACTGGCTAATCCAAATTTATGTCGCCGCCAGATGAGCGAATTACTCTTTGAATGTTATGGACTGCCTGCAGTCTCCTATGGCATCGATGCTCTCTACAGTTGGCGACATCATCATGAGGAACATCAACAGGTGTCAGATTCTCTCATCATCTCCTTTGGCTATAGCACGACACATGTTATTCCTGTGCTTAATGGCCGCATGCAATTGGAGCATGTGCGTCGTCTAAATGTGGGAGGATTCCATATAACGAATTATCTCTTTCGACTGATGCAAATGAAGTATCCTGTGCACCTGAGTGCAATCACAAGTCGCATGGAGAAGCTTGTACATGAACATTGTCACATTGCACTTGACTACAAGGAGGAGCTTATGAAGTGGGCACAATTAGATTATTACGAGGCGCATGTCATGAAAATTCAACTTCCTTATAATCCCGTCACAGCCAGCAATGCTCTGTTAACTGCCGAGCAAAAGCAGGAGAAACGTCGTGAGCTTGCAATGCGACTACTGGATATAAAAAATCGTCGTGAACGCGAGAAACTTCAGGAGGATGAGGATAAACTTCTGCTTCTACAAAAACTGCGTCAGCTTTACGAGCAGCAAAAATTGAGCAAGTTCGAGAGAGCGCTGCAACAACAGCAAATCTCGAATCTGGAGGAACTGGATACTTTGATAGATACGTTAACCACACGAATTAAACGTGTAAAGGAACGTGCGGCGGCACCACCTCGTCCCAGCAAGCAGCAGGACAAGTTGGACAAAATGCCCAAACCTCCAGAAGGTATGCCACAGTCAGAATGGCTGGCGGATTTGCGTGAGAAGCGCGAGGAGCTAGTGCGACGCAAACAGGCGCGTCAACAGCAACGCACAGAGCAGGGTAAACGTCACACTCATGCAGCGCAGGAAAGGATGCGCATCATTTCAACATTGGCCCGCAGCGAGAAACGTCGCAAGGTTGGTGCTGGAGGAGCGGGTGGCGGTGACGAAGAGGACGATGGCTTTGGCATGAACGACAACGATTGGGATGTTTATAAGCGAATAAATCGCTATAACGATGACAGCGATTCGGATGCAGAGAATGAAAAGATGTTGGAATACGATAAAATTTTGAATCATTACGATGCTAACCTTAATGATGATGCTGCTGCCATGCAAGCACTTATTGCCGCTGAGAACTATCAATTGCACTTTGGCCTAGAGGAGATTCGCGTACCGGAGATACTCTTTCAGCCAAGTATGATTGGCTGCCCGGAGGCGGGGCTGGCCGAGCTCATTGCCTTTGTATTGAAACTCTTTCCTGCCGCAGAGCAACAGCGTCTTGTGGATCATGTCTATCTTACTGGAAGTTGTGCTCAATTTCCCGGTTTGAAGGCAAGATTATTAAAGGAAATGCTTGAACTGCGTCCATTTCAATCCAGTTTTGCTATCTACGAGTCAAAGGATCCAACACTGAGCGCATGGTTAGGTGCCTGCCTAGTAGCCAAGAAGGAGGAATCTACTCTTACTACCAGAGCACAGTATGATGAACTGGGCAGTGAATATTTTCAAGAGCACATAGCGAGCAATATCTTTTATCCTACACCAAAAGATTAGTTTTTATTATGACAAGAGAATAAATTGATTTCTTAGAGAACTAATTAATAAAGTAACTCAGTTACATCGTTGCCAAATAATAAATTCCAGGATTTGGGCACAGTTAGCTTAAAGCTGCCATCACCCTGATCAAGTAACTGTAGAAAATCGTTACAGAGTTCATTTAGTTCCTTTAGAATCAATGAGGCATCTGTTGAGTTATCTCCTTCGAGCAGATAACGGAAAAGCAACATGGTGGGCACTTGCTCCTCGGAAAATGCTTTGTACAGTTGTAGTGCGTTGCCACCTCCAAAGATATTCTCACCCGTGTGCTCCTTCCACTTGACTAGTGAGGCATTTCCACTCAATTGTGCAGCATGGTCGGCCTTAAAATTATCGGTTGCTCGATAGGCCCATGGTGATTCCTCGATAACACGGCGCTCAAAACCAAAGCTCCCGCTTAAAATAATAAGGCGACGTGCCGGCTTTAAAAGCTGCACCAGATTATCCTGGAAGTGCTTCGTATGCTTGGCAATAAGTGGAGCACGAAATTGAATTACAAGCAATTTGTTCTCCTTCGATTCATACAGTTCACATGATGAGACAAGTTCGTTGGGTTCATGTTGATATGCTGAGGGTCCAAAGACCGGTATCAAGGCAGGATGTGATAGGCTGCCAATACGTTTCAACTCCTTTGAAGCAATCAACAAGTCGCAAGCCAATTGTGCTGCATTACCAACACAAATGCTGGGAATAATTACTGTATAATTAGTCACATCAAGTGACTCTTTCTTATTTTTAAGAAATAACATTTCTCACAGAAAATAGTTTTGAGCGAGCGAGCCTTAAATCGAAATCAACAAAAATATGAAAGTAATGTCGAAGTGTTGTAAAACGATATTCTATTTCAAACGATATTTCGCACATCGCGATTCTTTAGTATTTATAATTATTATTCGATATTAACATAGTATACGATGTATCACAAGTATCTTATCGATATTTTGCAAAATAACCAATCGCTTCAAAGTAAGTGTTTGTTGTTTGCCTTTGCAAATACAACAAATGTATCTACCCGGCTATTAGGAGTTTAAGTGAATTTAAGAAACATGTCGGTTAACTCAGTTAACATATCTGTGGAAACAACGTGCGAAAATCAAATACGTGAGATTGCCTACGATGGCACCGAACTATACCAACCGTAAGTGTCATCAAATTCTAAAAAAACAAATGTACAGATTTTCTGCAGTCTCAACAAGTTGCTTTTGTTTTTCTTTTGCAGGCCACCAACACTTTCTGAAACGTTAGCAAAATGCGCAGCCCGCATTGATTTTAGTAAAACTTCACTTGAAGATTTAAAAAAAGAGAAATCAGCAGCAGCTGCTGCGGCAGAAGATGATTCTTCCAATCCTTTCCAGGAAAGCCTTTGGCCATGGGATGCCGTACGCAATAAACTGAAGGATGCATATACAGAAATTTGTGTTCTTTCCGATGTCATTTCAATTGCAAAAGAAAAACGGTATCTGGTGCTCGATCCGTTGCCAGAGGACGGCGATGATACCAAACCAATTGTGCAAGTTTATAATCGCAAGAAAGCACTTTCACAAGCTGCACAGGTGCTCCTCAGCGGTGCCGAACGTCTACGTAATGCACACAGTGAGCAGCGTAGTCGTAATATATCTGATTTTCATATTGAACTGTTGCGCCTGCGCCAAAATTGGCGTCTCAAAAAAGTATCCAATGGTGCCATTATTGGAGATTTGAGCTATCGCACAGCTGGTTCCAAGTTTGGAATGAGTGGCACATTTGAGGTAACTAAAGCCGAGGATGCATTGGATGATGAGGCAGCAGGAGGAAGCGGAAGCAATGCCAATGCCTCAACATCAGTTGGGAATACTACCAACAGCAGTGCAAACAATGGACTTCAACTCAAGGCGAGCTCTGCTCTTCGCGTCATTGTACCCTCTGAATTACAGGGCGTGGCATACATTAAAGTCATTACACAAAAGGATCAGGAAGATTTGTGCACGGCACAGGTAAACTATGAATATTTATTAAGTGAACTCGAATCTTATTTTAATAATTCTTTCATTCTAGGTCAATCTTATGGGACATGGACCCAATATAACTGCTCAAGTTGGTGTCTGGCAAAAGACCTTAGAATTTGCACAAAATGTGCTCTTCTGCAAAGAACTCTTCGCACAACTGGCACGAGAAGCTATTCAACTGCAGGCACCAATCCCTCATGTGGTTATTGGAAATCAAATAAGAGCCACACTTTTACCCAATATACAATTGATTATTTCACTTTGCCATTCGACTAGTTTCGATAGTAATCAACCGGCTCCCATCAATGATCATGATCATGTATTGGAACATTCACTACATCAGTTGCTGCGTGAAGTGCACTATAAGAATTCACACCATCCTTTTCCACATCCAGCCAGCGCTCCGTTGGGTCCAAGCAAGAAACGAATGATTGCCGGTCCCACAGCGGCAGATCGTGAATCTTTACTCGAGATGACAAAGTCACAGTCAATACTTGAACAAATCATTGCGCAGGCACAACACATTTTCATGCGCAAGAGAACACAGTACGTATTGGATACGTTGGCTCGAGATGTAAAGGATCCACAGATTGTTTCTCATTGGAATGCCATGAACAGTCCAACAATGTCGTGTGTTAAAATTAATATTGTATCACATGGTTACGATGCTATTGGACGCACATCCTTGGTTATTCACGTCAAGGAGCGTTCGCTTAAATGCATCTGTCGCGATGGACGTGTCATGCGTTTATCATATGAACCTCAAGAGCTGCGCGATCTTATACTCTGTCAGATCAATTCACATCAGATTGGTAGCTTGGTCAGTTTAGCACGTTGCATGGCCTGGACAGTGCTTTCGAATAGCAATCATCTAGGTATTGGCAAAGTGGAACCATTAGGCAATGCTAGCTCCTGTTTACTTGCTTCGCCCAATAGCGATCGAATGATTGCAGTGCAAATACGTTGTGATCCACAAATCGATGTTAAGATTTATATTTCACGCAGTCCACGGGCTGACTTCTTTCCTAGTCCGCTGGTACCAGAAAAATTCTGGGAGAATCTAGGTGGAAATTTCAAGGAGGTAAATAACTTAAATCCAGAGTATATTAAATAGTTTCTTCATTTTATTAATCACCGATTAAACACTCTTCATTTATTTCTAGGTTCGTTTCGATAAGATAGAAGGCAAAAGTTTTCTTAATAAAATGGAATTTCTGATGGCATCGCTGACCAGCAGTCAGGCTTGAAACGAATCACAATTAACTTAATATTGTACATTGTATAACTTGATGATATATTTTTTATTTTTATTTTTGTATTAAACATATGCATGTTAACATATTAACAAATTTATATATATAGAATTTGTATATAAATGAATGAATTTCATATCATCAAGTTATCTAACATAAATATGCGAATTATTTATAAGTAAAAAAGTTAATTAAGTCAATTTGTTGTTTTTGTTTTTTTTCTTTAACGCTGCATATTATTACAAGCTGCAAAGTTATTGTGCCATGCGCTTGGTGGTGACTGCGCTTGCTCTTGAGGTTGTAAAATGCCAAAGGTGTCTTCCAGGCTAATCACATTAGCGCGATTTGTGCTCTATGATATTGAGATTAGAATTAATAAATATTGCAAAAGTAATTTAAATGCCAACACTAACCCAACGTTCCAAATCACAAAAACTAATATTATAATGTTGGCTATCAATACTAGTTGTAGCTTCTGACTGTGCTAAACGTAGATAGAGTCCACGATTTGTGGAAAAGAGTACAGGCACACGACGTGCTGGTGCTGAACCTCGGACAGCTCTACCAATGCCAGCTCCAACAGCTTGACGATATGTTTGCAGGCAATTAGGCAACATACCGGCAGTTTGTAGCTGATCAGATGCAATGCCCTCTTCTCCGACAGCAGCAGCCGTTGAGTTGCTTGAACATCCCATGCAACTGTAGAAACAGGACGCCACTTTGCTGCATTGACTCGAACTCTGAATTCGATTTAATGTCCAGTAGTTGAATGCATAATATAATATTATGAAAAACAAATTATTTTATATGTAATTAGCAAATGCGTTTTATTGATTGACTTTTTCATATGCTATCAGCACCACCAACTGACTGGCCGACCTAGACAATGGCCACTGGACACTGGACACTAGACACTAGACACATTGGTCAATGTAATTAACTTGCTCATGTGGACTGTGAACATTTTTGTATGGGCCAAGCAAGCGATTGTCACGTTGTCCATGGCAACGCACAGTGCCACAAATAATGCATTTCAATTAAATTAATGAAATTACTTGATCTATGAATAATGTAATAAAGTAATAAAATATTAAAGAAATATATTTTATAACTATAAAAATAATACTACAACTAAGAACTTGAACTAGTTTAATAATTGAATACATGGTACACAATTAAATAATTTTGTCACACTGTGCATTGTTGCTCCATTAGGTTTTTATTTTATTTTTCTTTCTTTTATTTTTTTTTTTTTTGTGTTCAAGCTGTAAACCTGTGCGTGTGCCACGCCAATTTTGTGTCTGTGCCGTGAGGTCGATGGGGTCTGGAGACACGCATTTCAATACGAAATTATGCTATTATAAAAAAGGCAACAATCAAAAGATCATTGCCTGCTGATGGGTTATTAGCAGAATCGAGTTTAATCTCTATGCTATATGCATATGTATATTTTCTATATATTCTCAATCTATATTCGGATCTATAAGTTGACAAAATTTACTGGTAAACGTTTCACTTACAAATATAATGCAACTACTATGACGTGGTTAACGAGTATTATTGGATCAATTAAATTATAAAATAAATAGAGATATTAAAAAAAAAATATATATATATATATATACATAATTATTTATCAATATATTAAAATTAAATTTGAGAAATTAAAAACGCAAACATTGTTTTTTTTTTTTCTTTACTTTTTACAAATATTGTTTTAAAACTTTATTTCATTTTATATTATATTATTTTGTTTTTGTTTCGTGTTTTGTGTACTTGTAAATTGTATAATTAACACTAAAATACTTATTTAAACATATTTTTGTTTGTGTATTATTTTTGTTTTTTTTTCGTTTTTTTTTTTATATATTCAATTGGGATTTTTCAATTTTTTTTTTGTTTCTGTTTAAATATTTTATGTTTCATTTTGTTGCTGTTTGTTTCGTTTACTAAAACATACATACAATTATATAATTATAGATCCAGCAATCGAAACGCTTCAACTTAAAGCGTTGCAGACAATAATAATAATAATAATAATAATAATAGATTTAACTTAGATACTATTTAAGTGTTGCTTTCGCATAGATCGCATCTTACTGATCAGATCGGATGCGGATCGGATCAATTGTATAATTCTATGGTCTATTTTATAATTCATCATGCCATATATATTTATAAATTTTTCGCTTAAATATTTCAAATTCCGACACATTAAACATATACATACAATATTTAAAATAGAATTTTTCATGTATTTTATTATTTTTCCGTTAAATTATTTTATCAATTGATTTTTATTTATATATATGTTTGTGGGTTTTTTTTTTCTTTTTTATAATGCAAAGATTTTCATTTTGATTTGTTTTCTTTTATATATTTATATTTAGTTTAGTTAAGTTTAGTTTTTTTTTTTTTTTTTTTTTTTTTACTTTTATATATTAGCATTGAAATCTAAATTCTACTGATTCTTGGGTTTTTTCTTCTTCTTGTTAATAATGTGAATGTGCTGTGTCGAGAAAAAGATGCAAGCACAGACATATATATATATACTATTATTATTATTATTTCATATAGATGTATATATACTACAAATATGTCTGTATATATATTAATTTTAACATCAGCTGCGCAGCCACAGCCAACATTAACTAACTTTTGTACAGTTTTTTTTTTATTACTTTTGTTTTTCTTTTTTTTTTCAGTGTGATATTTTCGAAGTAAATTTTTATTTTTTTTAGGTTAGGATGCTACAATTTTGTTGCCTGCTGCCTTTAAGTAATAGATAATTAATTTATATATAAATATATATATATTTATATATTTTCATATATATATACTTAAAATTAAACGCGTAGCTATTATTCAATAAATATATCTGTATATATTTATATGTATGTATGTATGTGTATATTTATATTTATTTCGCTGCCCTCCTTATGCACAATGTCGCAATCGAAATCGAAGAAAAAAATGTTCGGAAATCGAAGAAAATTGATAAAATATATATATATATATATTATGTATATGTATAAATATTGCTCGATTTGCCAGATGGCAGTTGAAGGAACTTAATTTATTAACATATAGATAAAAAGTACAATTTACATACATAACTCAAAAAACGATACATAGACGACACATTAAATAAAACAATTCCATACGGTTTTACACTGAGAATAAAATGAATGCGAAAGGGAACATCACACAGAAGACACACTAAAAAAACAAAAAAAAAATAATATTTTCTTGCCATTGTGCAAATAGAGCATTATGCTTGTGTTGTGTGGATGTGTATGTTGTGTGTGTGTGTGTGTGTATTACAGACTACATATACATGTTTAATAATAATGCTAACTATGCTCCTTTGCCTCACATTTCTACTCTCCTTCTAGCAGCTATCATCATCATCCTAATACTCCTACACCATTTGATTACTCCTTCGTCTGTCCTTCATCTTTTCTACCCATTCTCATCATTTTCACTTTGTTTCGCCTTTAAGACTCGACTTAACAAAAAAAAAACAACTTCGCCTTGTTGCTCATTTCTCAATTTCTACATTACATTATTATGATTTGTTTATATACTAAAGTTTTCTTTTAACTGTATATATAAATATATATATATTTATATATATATATGCAAAAACACAAAAAATATAAAAATCACACAAAACAGAAAAATGTACATACATATATAGTTGGTGTAGAGCTGTTAAATATTTAATAATTTGTTGTAAAGCGCCAAGTAAAACTGTTAAAAATGCTAAACAAAAAATTAGTAGAATGACAGATTACTTGTTGTTGTTGTTATTGTGTATGTTGTATATGAGTGTGTGTATATATATATATATGTGTAAATGTTTTTGTATGTGTGTAAATGGAGGCTACAGTGTTGACTTGTTGCAACTAAACTAATCAGAAGACTTGCTTAACATTTTATTGTTGTTGTTGTTATTGCTGTTGTTTTTTCCTTTTCCTTTTTTTTTGCATTTAACATTACATTTAAGTATATTTGCTTTTGTTGCTTTTGTGGTTTTTGTTTGTTTGCGTTTTCTGTGACCACAAAACAATTGTTGGCGTTGCCACCTGGTCGCATTTCTTTAACGTTTCATTTTATTGCATTTGAATTAAAATTTCGCTTTGCATCTTTCGCTCGTTTTTTTTTGTTTTTGCTGTTTTTCGATTTACATTTTATAGATATATCTTGCCAAGGGCTATCGTTAGTTATGGTTGTTTTCTTCTGGTTTTTTTTTTTTTTTTTTTTGTTTCTCTGTCTTTCTATTTTTCGACTATTATATATAATTATTTATTAAATTTACTTGTATATTAAGTTTTTTTTTTTTACTCATAATGCTTATGCTTCAAGGATTTTCACTATCGTCTTATTTAGAAATTGAGTTCCTTAGAAAAATGCGCACCAGTTGGGGACACAGATTGGTTGTTGCTGCTGTTGCTGCTACTGTTGTTACTGTTACTGTTGCTGTTGTTATTGTTGCTGATATTGCCACTTAACAGATTGGAGGCGGCCGCTTCAACCGCTGCAGCTGCAATGGATGCAGCGCTACTTGCACCGCCAGCTCCGTTCGATGCAGCAGCAGCAACAACGGCTGCCACAGCAGCTGCCATCGTTGTAAGATGTTGTTGTTGTTGTTGCTGTTGCTGGTGTTGTTGGTGTTGTTATGGCATAAAGTAGTCCGGATGATCTGTGTCTTTCTCAAACCTTTTGGCCTCCTCGTGCATGCTTTCTTTGATCTTGAGTATAGCCGCTGATTCCGTTTGATCATTTTCACCCGGACCACCAAATCCGCCTAGATTATAATCTCCCATACCACTGCCGGAGTCTTCACGCGGCGTTCCAGGCCCTCCATTAGCTGGTGAATTTTTCATGCCATCGAGTCCGGTTCCGTCGGGTCCACCACCGCCACCATTAAGTACCGGTCCCATTGAATTAGGTCCACCGCCCATTGGGCCCATGCCTCCAGGACCGCTTCCACCTCCACCGCCATCAGGTCCACCGCCCATTGGGAATTCTGGTTTCATTAGTGAGTACATACTGTCGCCTGGTCCGCCAACGGGTCCACCTTGCGTATTGTCTTGCGGTGAAGGCATAATAGGCGTACCAGGTCCAGGTGGTCCATTCGAGCCGGGTCCGGGTCCATAATTACCCGGTGATGATGATGAATACGCATTCATTGGAGCCGATGCATTTGGCTGCCATTGTGGCGGTCTCCCGCCTCCACCTCCCATACCCATTGGTGGCATTCCGCCAGGTCCTCCAGGCGCAGGTCCACGCATTCCACCGGGACCACCATAACCCATTGGTCCCATTCCTGGACCGCGCGGAGGATTCATACGTGGATTCATTGGACCCATACCTCCACCAGGTCCAGGTCTTGTCGGGTCCATACTATTGGGCATCATTGGCTGTCCAGGAGGGCCGTTGAACTCATTTCCCATGCCTTGCATACGCACACCAGGTCGTGGACCGCCTGGATAACGTGGTCCACCCATAAAAGGCGGTTGTCCTGGCATCATTTGAGACGGTGGCGGCTGTGGACTTGATGCATGCGTTGGCGGCGACGGCCGCATTGTCGAATTTGGGAAAAAGTTAGGGCCCATTGGTCCACCGGGTCCCATTGGGCCACCATCACCACCCGGTGGCATTTGGCCGAGTGGACTTGGCGCTGGGCCGCCAGCATTGTGTGGTCCACCAGGTCCGATGCCATTGACACCATAGCCGGAGCTGACAAAGCCATAATCGTGGAAGGCCTTTGCTTCCGAGCTGTGATCGCACTGATCACGACGCTCCGGCGCCGCACAGTACAAATCCCAAAAGACACACCACCAGGTATGCAAAAATCCCGGCGGTTCACCCAGTGTAATGTTTTTCTCCCATCGAATCTCCGAGAGGAATGTCTGTGCGGCTTTTTGAGCGCCCACGTGCAGTAAATATTCGTAAACATACAGCGCCAATTTTTCTCTTGCCTGCGCATCTGACGGCACGGCAGATGTCTTCGATTTTCCGTACATTGTGTTCTTTGTTGTTGTTGCTGTTGTTGTGATGTTTTCTTGTTTTTAAACTTATTGTGCTACTTCTCCACCTTCTATTGTTGCTTTTCTGTAACAATTTCCACTTCCACTATATTTAAATTTTGTTTTATTTCCTTTTTTTCTTTCTTTCCTGCGCTTCCAGCGGCTGTTGCGCGCTCGCGTTTAGCTTATTGCTCTTCTTTTCTCTTCTCCTGATTCTTCTTCTTATTACTGTTTGCTGCTGCTGCTGCTGTTCTTATTGTTGTTGTTATTTTATAATTGGCGCTCAGATCTTAGCGCTGCTCACGCAGCCGTTCTCCGCCGCTCTATTGCTTCCACCATTTTGATATTTTATTGTTTTTATGTATTGTTTAACGTTCGTCCGTAAGCAACAAAAAATCACTTTTTGCCTTCTACTTTGATTTTTACAATAAACTTTTAGCGCGCTGCCTTGACTTGCCGACTCTGCTTCTACTTTGCTGTCGCTGTCGCCACTTCTTCGTTTTACCGTTTATTTTTCTTTTTTTCAGGTATTTTGCCTGATTGTTGCTGCTTCTTCTTGCACAACCACTGAAAACAGAAAAAAAATATATAAGTAAAGAGAGCCAAACGTGAGTGAGTATGCGTGCGATTGTATATATGTGTGTGTGTGTGTTGCAAAAAGCATACATGTATTTGTATGTGTGATTGAGTGCGACTGCGGCTTGAGCGCGTGTATGAGCGAGAGAGAGAGAAAGGGAGCGCGCGCATTGTCGACACAAAACGGCACAAGTGCTACACTGTCAGCCAAAAAAAATGGCACACGTGCCAACTGTCAACAATCTATTTATTTCCATTTTTTTTAATTTTCCTAATAATTAATTATCCAAAGTGAAATATTATAGTCAAGAGTAATTTATATTAAATAAAACTATAAAAAAGCATTAAAATCACAAATACTAGGTGTACACTAACTTTTGACACTGACTTTAGTGCGTCGTTCCGTTCGCTCGCGTGTTGTGTTCCCCTCTATTTGCCCAACCAGGTGAGTGCTGAGTGATGCTCAGTTTGTAGGTTGGAAAAGGCAAGGAACAGAATCTGCTGCTGCTGTCGCTGACGTCGCTGCCGCGCTCGCTGACTGCTGTCAAATGCTTATATTCAAATCAAATTTCGTGTACGGTCTTGTGTACAGTGGAACAATATCGTACATTTACATACGTTTTTTTTTATTGACAACACACTGACATAAACAGCATGAGTGGAGCGTGGCGCGATAAGGTATACCGCCTATCGAGGAACGAACAGGTGCATTGCAGGCAATTACAATAGTTACTAAAACAGATGGAAAAGGGCGTTTAGTATTCACTAAACTATAATTATAGGTTTGAATAAAAATAAATTTACGACTGTTTGGGTTTTCTATAAAATATTGTTTCTTCAATATAAAATAATTTAAAACAAGTATGATGTTCTGCAATATTTTAAGTGCAAGCTTTAATAAAATATTTTGAAAAGGGAATCCAATGTACAACATTTGTCTCAGACTAATCTAACTCAAGTCTCATTATTTTAAATTTAAATTTTACAAAATTGCTTTTGGGAGTCCAATACTAATTTGAAATTTATATTTTCAATTAGAAAAAAAGGTTGTCGCACTGTGAAATTTTATAGCAATATTTTTGCTCTCATTAATGAATTTTTATCCTAGGTAAATACGACTTGATCCCTAGGTAAAAACTTATTTTTTTTTAAATTACTAAGAATTAGCTTTTCGTTCTGTTAAGCATATTTATCTTTTACGCTGTTCTGTTAATCAGCTGTGCAACTAATTCCACGCATTGCACACAGGGAAAACCTACTTTTATCATTGTTATTATTGTTTCACTGCCAATTCATTGGGCCTCATTCAAATTTGACTACACATCACGATTCGCTTTGGTAGCTACACTTTTTTTTTTCTATTTCCACTGCTTCTTTCACTTCTAGACTGTTGTTGTTAATCAACAGCAGAAGCTGTATCATGGCATGCTGGGGCCTTCTTTGACGAGGGTTGGGGGCTACTACCAAATACCGGTCGTTGGACCAAACAGTAGTAAATATGTACATATGTATGCAAGTGTGTACAAAGTTAGGTAGGGTTCCAATACATCGTACAACACTTTATATACGTTATAATACGATAGCATAGCCAACTATTTGATACAGTCGGTGAAGACGTCATCAAATTTTATACGCGGGATTTCTTTCTTTCTCTCGCACATTCTACAATTTTTACTATGCCAGCCGAATTTTATTAAAAGTAATTGTTGTTATTATTGTTACGCACCTTGTATTAAACTATTTTGTAGATAGATATATTTATATATTATTTATGCACATGTTATGTAGTTGAGCTACTTTTGTTGGGTGGCAAATGTTTTTGTTGTTGTGGTCCGCGCTGCTGATTGCAATTTTATCACAAAATCAACAAGAGAGGGCGCTCGCTCACAGGCGAATGACAGTACAGAAGAGAAGAGACAGGGATGGAGGATGTTGATGATGGTTGGTGGAGAGAGAGAGAGCAAAATACGGAATACGCAATTTTATTACTATTTCATTGATTTTTCGTCGTTTTGCGGCACCTCATATGTTTTTCACGCAACATACATACATATAATATATAACTGTAACTGTTTATTATTAAACCGCGCGCCTGTCAACGTTTTGCACCAATTCTCAAAAATTGCGCTCGTATTTGCATTTGCATAAGTATGTGTGTATTTCTGTTGTTGTGTCGCGTGTGCCGTGAGTGTGTGTGAGAGTATATGTGCGTGTGTTTTTAATTTCTTTTCTAAACACACTTTTCGCCTCGCGTTTATTGTTGTTGTTGCTGTAATTTTTGCAAGTTTTCTCTTTACACGCTTTTCATTCACACTGTGCTTTGTCCGTGTATTCGTCGTCGTTGTCGACGATTGGTTTTACTGCCTTCACTACTGCTGCTGCTACTTCTTCTTCTTCCACTAAAAATCGGCTCTTTTTTGCCTGTACGACGAAATTTTCACGGCGAGTTATTTCGTTGAAATACATTTTAAATGAATTTCATTCTATTGATAAACACTATGTTTACATTTTCACTTTAATTATTAGTTAATTAATTTGATTTTTACACAGCAAATTATTTGTATAAATATTTTCACTGCTACAAGTTGCGCTGTCGTCGTCGTAGTCGTCTTCTCGTCGTCGCGTTTCAAATGGCGAATGTGGTGGAAAGGAACGAACAAACCAACACTTTTTCTGCTCATTATTTTGATAAGTGCTTTGCTCGTGATACACTAGTTGTCTCACTCGCATGCCTATTGTAATGAAGTGCTGCCAGACATGTAAATAAATATAAAGTATATATATGCTAAATAGCTAATAGCTATACATATATTATAGATTGAAATTATGAATATAATTTACAAAATTATTTGTATTATTGTCTATTTCTAAAATTTGCTATATTCTAATAAATTGTAAACATTTTTGGAGTTTTGGCCGGCAACGTTTGGTCTGGCAGCTCCGTTACTCCGGCATTTTACTCATTTTGTTTTTCCCACATTCTTTATACTCTCCCTCTCTTTCGTTTTTCTTATGTACCATGCATTTGTGTGTATGTATTGGTTCATTTGATTGCGAGTGCGTCGATGTTGCATTCGGTATTCTTTTATTGTTTTTAACGTGAGAATGTGCACTTGAGTGAGTATATACTTAAGTAATAAGTTTTTACTAGATGACATAAAATATATAGGTCTATATAAGTCTATAATTCACTTGCTGTCAGTTTTAATATTATTAATAACTTATTGGCCAACTATTGCCGCCAGGGATGATGAAACTATCGACTATCGATGATTTTAATATCGGCTAACGAATATCAATTTTAATTTAAAAATTAACGTCACAATAGAATTCGCATGTTCTTATTGTAACATTATGACTTGTACAGCATTACATTAAAATTTTTTCTGTTTTTATATTATTTTTAACCAACCTGCACCAACAAACACGCACATCGGTCTCTGCTTTGACAAATAATAATAGTTTTCATCTAGTTACAAATACATTTTTTTTTGACCAAAAGCTTGTTTTCGAGCTTTATGCAAATCAGCTTGCGTCTGTGTACAAAATAACCGTTTATATTCAAAATTAAACTTTGATATTAGAAGGCAATGCGCAAGAATCTTATGCCTTGCCGCCAAATAGTCGCGTGGCGTAAACAGAAACAGTGCAACTGCAACTGTGCGTGGTAGCGGTTTGTGCTGCGGAGTTCTTTAAATTGAATTGCATTTAAATTTCGCGTTTTTCGTGGCTAACGTAAACGTAAACGTAAACGCGCTTCAAGTTAAAGCCATGCAACTAATTAATGTTGTAGTTAATTAAATATAAATTACAATTAAAGAACCACAACGTGTGGATATAAAAACCACAATACAGTTAAGTTTAAATCTATTTGTAGCTAATTGAATCCCATCAGAAATAATATATGTATATATGTTACATTTTGTTGTAAATAGTTAAAAAAAAAAAAATGTATTTTTATATATTTAAGATATTTATAGTATGAAATTACTTATTAATCAGTTAAGCGTTAGTATTATTTAGTTAGCTATTTTTTTGCAGATTTATTCTCAGGCTCGGCCTCAAACATTTACAAAATGAATAACGGCGCTTTGGGACTATCTTCTGTCAATTCCCTTTTGTCAATTTTTATTTGACACATTTTATTGAGCAAATCGTTTGCCTGTAATCCTTTTTTTTATTTTTCTTTTTCTTTTTGCATTTCGAATTTTTCTACTGGCAACCGACCAGTCGACAGTCAGCTCCCAAGGGCAAAATATATTCCTTTCTCCATCGACTTCCCTTATTTCAACTATCTTTCCATTTTTTTTTCGCTGTGTCCGTAATTTTTACTGCAAATCTGACTCGAATTCGTATTCAGCCTCTCGGTCTGTTATGTTGTCTTTCTGCTGTTGGTTTTTCGTTACAAAATGTTTTTGCAATAGAGTACCTCTATACACACACACACATAGCAGACATAGTATCCGTGAAGGCATTCAATTAAAATCGTTTCAACGACGTTACATAGAAGGGCTTAACTATGATTCAGTTGTGCGTGTATCGCCATTCAATTTTGCTGCATTGAATTTTTCTTGCTAAGCATTGGAATGTACTAAGAAATTTGATTGCATTGAATGCCGTTAGAAATTGGTCAGACTTGATGTTAAATTTATGAATTGAATAAAAGTTAGATTATTGACATGTGAGAATTATAAATCAAAAATAGTTTAATACTTAAGTGAAATTATTAAAGGTAAGTATAAAAAATATAATCAACAGCGCACTCGGCTCTACCTTTTCTACTTGTAAGCTCTAGATCAGGTATCTAATAATCGATGCCTCTTGTTGCTCACTTATTGATAATCGTTCAACAATCGTTAGCTTTGCAGCAAGAGTAGCAACAGTTAATTTAAAATCGTTTACTTAACTTAAACAATCGATAAGTTAGCAACTGTCACTAAGGTAATATAATGTCCAATGTACAATGAATGTAATTTTCATGCATCATGACACAATTTACAACATCTCCCTTCTATGTAACGTCGTTGAAACGATTTTAATTGAATGCCTTCACGGATACTATGTCTGCTATGTGTGTGTGTGTATAGAGGTACTCTATTGCAAAAACATTTTGTAACGAAAAACCAACAGCAGAAAGACAACATAACAGACCGAGAGGCTGAATACGAATTCGAGTCAGATTTGCAGTAAAAATTACGGACACAGCGAAAAAAAAATGGAAAGATAGTTGAAATAAGGGAAGTCGATGGAGAAAGGAATATATTTTGCCCTTGGGAGCTGACTGTCGACTGGTCGGTTGCCAGTAGAAAAATTCGAAATGCAAAAAGAAAAAGAAAAATAAAAAAAAGGATTACAGGCAAACGATTTGCTCAATAAAATGTGTCAAATAAAAATTGACAAAAGGGAATTGACAGAAGATAGTCCCAAAGCGCCGTTATTCATTTTGTAAATGTTTGAGGCCGAGCCTGAGAATAAATCTGCAAAAAAATAGCTAACTAAATAATACTAACGCTTAACTGATTAATAAGTAATTTCATACTATAAATATCTTAAATATATAAAAATACATTTTTTTTTTTAACTATTTACAACAAAATGTAACATATATACATATATTATTTCTGATGGGATTCAATTAGCTACAAATAGATTTAAACTTAACTGTATTGTGGTTTTTATATCCACACGTTGTGGTTCTTTAATTGTAATTTATATTTAATTAACTACAACATTAATTAGTTGCATGGCTTTAACTTGAAGCGCGTTTACGTTTACGTTTACGTTAGCCACGAAAAACGCGAAATTTAAATGCAATTCAATTTAAAGAACTCCGCAGCACAAACCGCTACCACGCACAGTTGCAGTTGCACTGTTTCTGTTTACGCCACGCGACTATTTGGCGGCAAGGCATAAGATTCTTGCGCATTGCCTTCTAATATCAAAGTTTAATTTTGAATATAAACGGTTATTTTGTACACAGACGCAAGCTGATTTGCATAAAGCTCGAAAACAAGCTTTTGGTCAAAAAAAAATTTATTTGTAACTAGATGAAAACTATTATTATTTGTCAAAGCAGAGACCGATGTGCGTGTTTGTTGGTGCAGGTTGGTTAAAAATAATATAAAAACAGAAAAAATTTTAATGTAATGCTGTACAAGTCATAATGTTACAATAAGAACATGCGAATTCTATTGTGACGTTAATTTTTAAATTAAAATTGATATTCGTTAGCCGATATTAAAATCATCGATAGTCGATAGTTTCATCATCCCTGGCGGCAATAGTTGGCCAATAAGTTATTAATAATATTAAAACTGACAGCAAGTGAATTATAGACTTATATAGACCTATATATTTTATGTCATCTAGTAAAAACTTATTACTTAAGTATATACTCACTCAAGTGCACATTCTCACGTTAAAAACAATAAAAGAATACCGAATGCAACATCGACGCACTCGCAATCAAATGAACCAATACATACACACAAATGCATGGTACATAAGAAAAACGAAAGAGAGGGAGAGTATAAAGAATGTGGGAAAAACAAAATGAGTAAAATGCCGGAGTAACGGAGCTGCCAGACCAAACGTTGCCGGCCAAAACTCCAAAAATGTTTACAATTTATTAGAATATAGCAAATTTTAGAAATAGACAATAATACAAATAATTTTGTAAATTATATTCATAATTTCAATCTATAATATATGTATAGCTATTAGCTATTTAGCATATATATACTTTATATTTATTTACATGTCTGGCAGCACTTCATTACAATAGGCATGCGAGTGAGACAACTAGTGTATCACGAGCAAAGCACTTATCAAAATAATGAGCAGAAAAAGTGTTGGTTTGTTCGTTCCTTTCCACCACATTCGCCATTTGAAACGCGACGACGAGAAGACGACTACGACGACGACAGCGCAACTTGTAGCAGTGAAAATATTTATACAAATAATTTGCTGTGTAAAAATCAAATTAATTAACTAATAATTAAAGTGAAAATGTAAACATAGTGTTTATCAATAGAATGAAATTCATTTAAAATGTATTTCAACGAAATAACTCGCCGTGAAAATTTCGTCGTACAGGCAAAAAAGAGCCGATTTTTAGTGGAAGAAGAAGAAGTAGCAGCAGCAGTAGTGAAGGCAGTAAAACCAATCGTCGACAACGACGACGAATACACGGACAAAGCACAGTGTGAATGAAAAGCGTGTAAAGAGAAAACTTGCAAAAATTACAGCAACAACAACAATAAACGCGAGGCGAAAAGTGTGTTTAGAAAAGAAATTAAAAACACACGCACATATACTCTCACACACACTCACGGCACACGCGACACAACAACAGAAATACACACATACTTATGCAAATGCAAATACGAGCGCAATTTTTGAGAATTGGTGCAAAACGTTGACAGGCGCGCGGTTTAATAATAAACAGTTACAGTTATATATTATATGTATGTATGTTGCGTGAAAAACATATGAGGTGCCGCAAAACGACGAAAAATCAATGAAATAGTAATAAAATTGCGTATTCCGTATTTTGCTCTCTCTCTCTCCACCAACCATCATCAACATCCTCCATCCCTGTCTCTTCTCTTCTGTACTGTCATTCGCCTGTGAGCGAGCGCCCTCTCTTGTTGATTTTGTGATAAAATTGCAATCAGCAGCGCGGACCACAACAACAAAAACATTTGCCACCCAACAAAAGTAGCTCAACTACATAACATGTGCATAAATAATATATAAATATATCTATCTACAAAATAGTTTAATACAAGGTGCGTAACAATAATAACAACAATTACTTTTAATAAAATTCGGCTGGCATAGTAAAAATTGTAGAATGTGCGAGAGAAAGAAAGAAATCCCGCGTATAAAATTTGATGACGTCTTCACCGAGCTGTATCAAATAGTTGGCTATGCTATCGTATTATAACGTATATAAAGTGTTGTACGATGTATTGGAACCCTACCTAACTTTGTACACACTTGCATACATATGTACATATTTACTACTGTTTGGTCCAACGACCGGTATTTGGTAGTAGCCCCCAACCCTCGTCAAAGAAGGCCCCAGCATGCCATGATACAGCTTCTGCTGTTGATTAACAACAACAGTCTAGAAGTGAAAGAAGCAGTGGAAATAGAAAAAAAAAAGTGTAGCTACCAAAGCGAATCGTGATGTGTAGTCAAATTTGAATGAGGCCCAATGAATTGGCAGTGAAACAATAATAACAATGATAAAAGTAACTTTTCCCTGTGTGCAATGCGTGAATTAGTTGCACAGTGATTAACAGAACAGCGTAAAAGATAAATATGCTTAACAGAACGAAAAGCTAATTCTTAGTAATTTAAAAAAAAATAAGTTTTTACCTAGGGATCAAGTCGTATTTACCTAGGATAAAAATTCATTAATGAGAGCAAAAATATTGCTATAAAATTTCACAGTGCGACAACCTTTTTTTCTAATTGAAAATATAAATTTCAAATTAGTATTGGACTCCCAAAAGCAATTTTGTAAAATTTAAATTTAAAATAATGAGACTTGAGTTAGATTAGTCTGAGACAAATGTTGTACATTGGATTCCCTTTTCAAAATATTTTATTAAAGCTTGCACTTAAAATATTGCAGAACATCATACTTGTTTTAAATTATTTTATATTGAAGAAACAATATTTTATAGAAAACCCAAACAGTCGTAAATTTATTTTTATTCAAACCTATAATTATAGTTTAGTGAATACTAAACGCCCTTTTCCATCTGTTTTAGTAACTATTGTAATTGCCTGCAATGCACCTGTTCGTTCCTCGATAGGCGGTATACCTTATCGCGCCACGCTCCACTCATGCTGTTTATGTCAGTGTGTTGTCAATAAAAAAAAACGTATGTAAATGTACGATATTGTTCCACTGTACACAAGACCGTACACGAAATTTGATTTGAATATAAGCATTTGACAGCAGTCAGCGAGCGCGGCAGCGACGTCAGCGACAGCAGCAGCAGATTCTGTTCCTTGCCTTTTCCAACCTACAAACTGAGCATCACTCAGCACTCACCTGGTTGGGCAAATAGAGGGGAACACAACACGCGAGCGAACGGAACGACGCACTAAAGTCAGTGTCAAAAGTTAGTGTACACCTAGTATTTGTGATTTTAATGCTTTTTTATAGTTTTATTTAATATAAATTACTCTTGACTATAATATTTCACTTTGGATAATTAATTATTAGGAAAATTAAAAAAAATGGAAATAAATAGATTGTTGACAGTTGGCACGTGTGCCATTTTTTTTGGCTGACAGTGTAGCACTTGTGCCGTTTTGTGTCGACAATGCGCGCGCTCCCTTTCTCTCTCTCTCGCTCATACACGCGCTCAAGCCGCAGTCGCACTCAATCACACATACAAATACATGTATGCTTTTTGCAACACACACACACACATATATACAATCGCACGCATACTCACTCACGTTTGGCTCTCTTTACTTATATATTTTTTTTCTGTTTTCAGTGGTTGTGCAAGAAGAAGCAGCAACAATCAGGCAAAATACCTGAAAAAAAGAAAAATAAACGGTAAAACGAAGAAGTGGCGACAGCGACAGCAAAGTAGAAGCAGAGTCGGCAAGTCAAGGCAGCGCGCTAAAAGTTTATTGTAAAAATCAAAGTAGAAGGCAAAAAGTGATTTTTTGTTGCTTACGGACGAACGTTAAACAATACATAAAAACAATAAAATATCAAAATGGTGGAAGCAATAGAGCGGCGGAGAACGGCTGCGTGAGCAGCGCTAAGATCTGAGCGCCAATTATAAAATAACAACAACAATAAGAACAGCAGCAGCAGCAGCAAACAGTAATAAGAAGAAGAATCAGGAGAAGAGAAAAGAAGAGCAATAAGCTAAACGCGAGCGCGCAACAGCCGCTGGAAGCGCAGGAAAGAAAGAAAAAAAGGAAATAAAACAAAATTTAAATATAGTGGAAGTGGAAATTGTTACAGAAAAGCAACAATAGAAGGTGGAGAAGTAGCACAATAAGTTTAAAAACAAGAAAACATCACAACAACAGCAACAACAACAAAGAACACAATGTACGGAAAATCGAAGACATCTGCCGTGCCGTCAGATGCGCAGGCAAGAGAAAAATTGGCGCTGTATGTTTACGAATATTTACTGCACGTGGGCGCTCAAAAAGCCGCACAGACATTCCTCTCGGAGATTCGATGGGAGAAAAACATTACACTGGGTGAACCGCCGGGATTTTTGCATACCTGGTGGTGTGTCTTTTGGGATTTGTACTGTGCGGCGCCGGAGCGTCGTGATCAGTGCGATCACAGCTCGGAAGCAAAGGCCTTCCACGATTATGGCTTTGTCAGCTCCGGCTATGGTGTCAATGGCATCGGACCTGGTGGACCACACAATGCTGGCGGCCCAGCGCCAAGTCCACTCGGCCAAATGCCACCGGGTGGTGATGGTGGCCCAATGGGACCCGGTGGACCAATGGGCCCTAACTTTTTCCCAAATTCGACAATGCGGCCGTCGCCGCCAACGCATGCATCAAGTCCACAGCCGCCACCGTCTCAAATGATGCCAGGACAACCGCCTTTTATGGGTGGACCACGTTATCCAGGCGGTCCACGACCTGGTGTGCGTATGCAAGGCATGGGAAATGAGTTCAACGGCCCTCCTGGACAGCCAATGATGCCCAATAGTATGGACCCGACAAGACCTGGACCTGGTGGAGGTATGGGTCCAATGAATCCACGTATGAATCCTCCGCGCGGTCCAGGAATGGGACCAATGGGTTATGGTGGTCCCGGTGGAATGCGTGGACCTGCGCCTGGAGGACCTGGCGGAATGCCACCAATGGGTATGGGAGGTGGAGGCGGGAGACCGCCACAATGGCAGCCAAATGCATCGGCTCCAATGAATGCGTATTCATCATCATCACCGGGTAATTATGGACCCGGACCCGGCTCGAATGGACCACCTGGACCTGGTACGCCTATTATGCCTTCACCGCAAGACAATACGCAAGGTGGACCCGTTGGCGGACCAGGCGACAGTATGTACTCACTAATGAAACCAGAATTCCCAATGGGCGGTGGACCTGATGGCGGTGGAGGTGGAAGCGGTCCTGGAGGCATGGGCCCAATGGGCGGTGGACCTAATTCAATGGGACCGGTACTTAATGGTGGCGGTGGTGGACCCGACGGAACCGGACTCGATGGCATGAAAAATTCACCAGCTAATGGAGGGCCTGGAACGCCGCGTGAAGACTCCGGCAGTGGTATGGGAGATTATAATCTAGGCGGATTTGGTGGTCCGGGTGAAAATGATCAAACGGAATCAGCGGCTATACTCAAGATCAAAGAAAGCATGCACGAGGAGGCCAAAAGGTTTGAGAAAGACACAGATCATCCGGACTACTTTATGCCATAACAACACCAACAACACCAGCAACAGCAACAACAACAACAACATCTTACAACGATGGCAGCTGCTGTGGCAGCCGTTGTTGCTGCTGCTGCATCGAACGGAGCTGGCGGTGCAAGTAGCGCTGCATCCATTGCAGCTGCAGCGCTTGAAGCGGCCGCCTCCAATCTGTTAAGTGGCAATATCAGCAACAATAACAACAGCAACAGTAACAGTAACAACAGTAGCAGCAACAGCAGCAACAACCAATCTGTGTCCCCAACTGGTGCGCATTTTTCTAAGGAACTCAATTTCTAAATAAGACGATAGTGAAAATCCTTGAAGCATAAGCATTATGAGTAAAAAAAAAAAACTTAATATACAAGTAAATTTAATTAATAATTATATATAATAGTCGAAAAATAGAAAGACAGAGAAACAAAAAAAAAAAAAAAAAAAACCAGAAGAAAACAACCATAACTAACGATAGCCCTTGGCAAGATATATCTATAAAATGTAAATCGAAAAACAGCAAAAACAAAAAAAAACGAGCGAAAGATGCAAAGCGAAATTTTAATTCAAATGCAATAAAATGAAACGTTAAAGAAATGCGACCAGGTGGCAACGCCAACAATTGTTTTGTGGTCACAGAAAACGCAAACAAACAAAAACCACAAAAGCAACAAAAG
This sequence comes from Zaprionus obscuricornis, assembly GCA_037044475.1. NCBI lineage: Eukaryota > Metazoa > Arthropoda > Insecta > Diptera > Drosophilidae > Zaprionus > Zaprionus obscuricornis. Next base: position 9,657 of record JBAMBR010006551.1, on the reverse strand, counting down.
CAAATATACTTAAATGTAATGTTAAATGCAAAAAAAAAGGAAAAGGAAAAAACAACAGCAATAACAACAACAAAATAAAATGTTAAGCAAGTCTTCTGATTAGTTTAGTTGCAACAAGTCAACACTGTAGCCTCCATTTACACACATACAAAAACATTTACACATATATATATATATACACACACTCATATACAACATACACAATAACAACAACAACAAGTAATCTGTCATTCTACTAATTTTTTGTTTAGCATTTTTAACAGTTTTACTTGGCGCTTTACAACAAATTATTAAATATTTAACAGCTCTACACCAACTATATATGTATGTACATTTTTCTGTTTTGTGTGATTTTTATATTTTTTGTGTTTTTGCATATATATATATAAATATATATATATTTATATATACAGTTAAAAGAAAACTTTAGTATATAAACAAATCATAATAATGTAATGTAGAAATTGAGAAATGAGCAACAAGGCGAAGTTGTTTTTTTTTTGTTAAGTCGAGTCTTAAAGGCGAAACAAAGTGAAAATGATGAGAATGGGTAGAAAAGATGAAGGACAGACGAAGGAGTAATCAAATGGTGTAGGAGTATTAGGATGATGATGATAGCTGCTAGAAGGAGAGTAGAAATGTGAGGCAAAGGAGCATAGTTAGCATTATTATTAAACATGTATATGTAGTCTGTAATACACACACACACACACAACATACACATCCACACAACACAAGCATAATGCTCTATTTGCACAATGGCAAGAAAATATTATTTTTTTTTTGTTTTTTTAGTGTGTCTTCTGTGTGATGTTCCCTTTCGCATTCATTTTATTCTCAGTGTAAAACCGTATGGAATTGTTTTATTTAATGTGTCGTCTATGTATCGTTTTTTGAGTTATGTATGTAAATTGTACTTTTTATCTATATGTTAATAAATTAAGTTCCTTCAACTGCCATCTGGCAAATCGAGCAATATTTATACATATACATAATATATATATATATATATTTTATCAATTTTCTTCGATTTCCGAACATTTTTTTCTTCGATTTCGATTGCGACATTGTGCATAAGGAGGGCAGCGAAATAAATATAAATATACACATACATACATACATATAAATATATACAGATATATTTATTGAATAATAGCTACGCGTTTAATTTTAAGTATATATATATGAAAATATATAAATATATATATATTTATATATAAATTAATTATCTATTACTTAAAGGCAGCAGGCAACAAAATTGTAGCATCCTAACCTAAAAAAAATAAAAATTTACTTCGAAAATATCACACTGAAAAAAAAAAGAAAAACAAAAGTAATAAAAAAAAAACTGTACAAAAGTTAGTTAATGTTGGCTGTGGCTGCGCAGCTGATGTTAAAATTAATATATATACAGACATATTTGTAGTATATATACATCTATATGAAATAATAATAATAATAGTATATATATATATGTCTGTGCTTGCATCTTTTTCTCGACACAGCACATTCACATTATTAACAAGAAGAAGAAAAAACCCAAGAATCAGTAGAATTTAGATTTCAATGCTAATATATAAAAGTAAAAAACTAAACTTAACTAAACTAAATATAAATATATAAAAGAAAACAAATCAAAATGAAAATCTTTGCATTATAAAAAAGAAAAAAAAAACCCACAAACATATATATAAATAAAAATCAATTGATAAAATAATTTAACGGAAAAATAATAAAATACATGAAAAATTCTATTTTAAATATTGTATGTATATGTTTAATGTGTCGGAATTTGAAATATTTAAGCGAAAAATTTATAAATATATATGGCATGATGAATTATAAAATAGACCATAGAATTATACAATTGATCCGATCCGCATCCGATCTGATCAGTAAGATGCGATCTATGCGAAAGCAACACTTAAATAGTATCTAAGTTAAATCTATTATTATTATTATTATTATTATTATTGTCTGCAACGCTTTAAGTTGAAGCGTTTCGATTGCTGGATCTATAATTATATAATTGTATGTATGTTTTAGTAAACGAAACAAACAGCAACAAAATGAAACATAAAATATTTAAACAGAAACAAAAAAAAAATTGAAAAATCCCAATTGAATATATAAAAAAAAAAACGAAAAAAAAACAAAAATAATACACAAACAAAAATATGTTTAAATAAGTATTTTAGTGTTAATTATACAATTTACAAGTACACAAAACACGAAACAAAAACAAAATAATATAATATAAAATGAAATAAAGTTTTAAAACAATATTTGTAAAAAGTAAAGAAAAAAAAAAAACAATGTTTGCGTTTTTAATTTCTCAAATTTAATTTTAATATATTGATAAATAATTATGTATATATATATATATATATTTTTTTTTAATATCTCTATTTATTTTATAATTTAATTGATCCAATAATACTCGTTAACCACGTCATAGTAGTTGCATTATATTTGTAAGTGAAACGTTTACCAGTAAATTTTGTCAACTTATAGATCCGAATATAGATTGAGAATATATAGAAAATATACATATGCATATAGCATAGAGATTAAACTCGATTCTGCTAATAACCCATCAGCAGGCAATGATCTTTTGATTGTTGCCTTTTTTATAATAGCATAATTTCGTATTGAAATGCGTGTCTCCAGACCCCATCGACCTCACGGCACAGACACAAAATTGGCGTGGCACACGCACAGGTTTACAGCTTGAACACAAAAAAAAAAAAAATAAAAGAAAGAAAAATAAAATAAAAACCTAATGGAGCAACAATGCACAGTGTGACAAAATTATTTAATTGTGTACCATGTATTCAATTATTAAACTAGTTCAAGTTCTTAGTTGTAGTATTATTTTTATAGTTATAAAATATATTTCTTTAATATTTTATTACTTTATTACATTATTCATAGATCAAGTAATTTCATTAATTTAATTGAAATGCATTATTTGTGGCACTGTGCGTTGCCATGGACAACGTGACAATCGCTTGCTTGGCCCATACAAAAATGTTCACAGTCCACATGAGCAAGTTAATTACATTGACCAATGTGTCTAGTGTCTAGTGTCCAGTGTCCAGTGGCCATTGTCTAGGTCGGCCAGTCAGTTGGTGGTGCTGATAGCATATGAAAAAGTCAATCAATAAAACGCATTTGCTAATTACATATAAAATAATTTGTTTTTCATAATATTATATTATGCATTCAACTACTGGACATTAAATCGAATTCAGAGTTCGAGTCAATGCAGCAAAGTGGCGTCCTGTTTCTACAGTTGCATGGGATGTTCAAGCAACTCAACGGCTGCTGCTGTCGGAGAAGAGGGCATTGCATCTGATCAGCTACAAACTGCCGGTATGTTGCCTAATTGCCTGCAAACATATCGTCAAGCTGTTGGAGCTGGCATTGGTAGAGCTGTCCGAGGTTCAGCACCAGCACGTCGTGTGCCTGTACTCTTTTCCACAAATCGTGGACTCTATCTACGTTTAGCACAGTCAGAAGCTACAACTAGTATTGATAGCCAACATTATAATATTAGTTTTTGTGATTTGGAACGTTGGGTTAGTGTTGGCATTTAAATTACTTTTGCAATATTTATTAATTCTAATCTCAATATCATAGAGCACAAATCGCGCTAATGTGATTAGCCTGGAAGACACCTTTGGCATTTTACAACCTCAAGAGCAAGCGCAGTCACCACCAAGCGCATGGCACAATAACTTTGCAGCTTGTAATAATATGCAGCGTTAAAGAAAAAAAACAAAAACAACAAATTGACTTAATTAACTTTTTTACTTATAAATAATTCGCATATTTATGTTAGATAACTTGATGATATGAAATTCATTCATTTATATACAAATTCTATATATATAAATTTGTTAATATGTTAACATGCATATGTTTAATACAAAAATAAAAATAAAAAATATATCATCAAGTTATACAATGTACAATATTAAGTTAATTGTGATTCGTTTCAAGCCTGACTGCTGGTCAGCGATGCCATCAGAAATTCCATTTTATTAAGAAAACTTTTGCCTTCTATCTTATCGAAACGAACCTAGAAATAAATGAAGAGTGTTTAATCGGTGATTAATAAAATGAAGAAACTATTTAATATACTCTGGATTTAAGTTATTTACCTCCTTGAAATTTCCACCTAGATTCTCCCAGAATTTTTCTGGTACCAGCGGACTAGGAAAGAAGTCAGCCCGTGGACTGCGTGAAATATAAATCTTAACATCGATTTGTGGATCACAACGTATTTGCACTGCAATCATTCGATCGCTATTGGGCGAAGCAAGTAAACAGGAGCTAGCATTGCCTAATGGTTCCACTTTGCCAATACCTAGATGATTGCTATTCGAAAGCACTGTCCAGGCCATGCAACGTGCTAAACTGACCAAGCTACCAATCTGATGTGAATTGATCTGACAGAGTATAAGATCGCGCAGCTCTTGAGGTTCATATGATAAACGCATGACACGTCCATCGCGACAGATGCATTTAAGCGAACGCTCCTTGACGTGAATAACCAAGGATGTGCGTCCAATAGCATCGTAACCATGTGATACAATATTAATTTTAACACACGACATTGTTGGACTGTTCATGGCATTCCAATGAGAAACAATCTGTGGATCCTTTACATCTCGAGCCAACGTATCCAATACGTACTGTGTTCTCTTGCGCATGAAAATGTGTTGTGCCTGCGCAATGATTTGTTCAAGTATTGACTGTGACTTTGTCATCTCGAGTAAAGATTCACGATCTGCCGCTGTGGGACCGGCAATCATTCGTTTCTTGCTTGGACCCAACGGAGCGCTGGCTGGATGTGGAAAAGGATGGTGTGAATTCTTATAGTGCACTTCACGCAGCAACTGATGTAGTGAATGTTCCAATACATGATCATGATCATTGATGGGAGCCGGTTGATTACTATCGAAACTAGTCGAATGGCAAAGTGAAATAATCAATTGTATATTGGGTAAAAGTGTGGCTCTTATTTGATTTCCAATAACCACATGAGGGATTGGTGCCTGCAGTTGAATAGCTTCTCGTGCCAGTTGTGCGAAGAGTTCTTTGCAGAAGAGCACATTTTGTGCAAATTCTAAGGTCTTTTGCCAGACACCAACTTGAGCAGTTATATTGGGTCCATGTCCCATAAGATTGACCTAGAATGAAAGAATTATTAAAATAAGATTCGAGTTCACTTAATAAATATTCATAGTTTACCTGTGCCGTGCACAAATCTTCCTGATCCTTTTGTGTAATGACTTTAATGTATGCCACGCCCTGTAATTCAGAGGGTACAATGACGCGAAGAGCAGAGCTCGCCTTGAGTTGAAGTCCATTGTTTGCACTGCTGTTGGTAGTATTCCCAACTGATGTTGAGGCATTGGCATTGCTTCCGCTTCCTCCTGCTGCCTCATCATCCAATGCATCCTCGGCTTTAGTTACCTCAAATGTGCCACTCATTCCAAACTTGGAACCAGCTGTGCGATAGCTCAAATCTCCAATAATGGCACCATTGGATACTTTTTTGAGACGCCAATTTTGGCGCAGGCGCAACAGTTCAATATGAAAATCAGATATATTACGACTACGCTGCTCACTGTGTGCATTACGTAGACGTTCGGCACCGCTGAGGAGCACCTGTGCAGCTTGTGAAAGTGCTTTCTTGCGATTATAAACTTGCACAATTGGTTTGGTATCATCGCCGTCCTCTGGCAACGGATCGAGCACCAGATACCGTTTTTCTTTTGCAATTGAAATGACATCGGAAAGAACACAAATTTCTGTATATGCATCCTTCAGTTTATTGCGTACGGCATCCCATGGCCAAAGGCTTTCCTGGAAAGGATTGGAAGAATCATCTTCTGCCGCAGCAGCTGCTGCTGATTTCTCTTTTTTTAAATCTTCAAGTGAAGTTTTACTAAAATCAATGCGGGCTGCGCATTTTGCTAACGTTTCAGAAAGTGTTGGTGGCCTGCAAAAAGAAAAACAAAAGCAACTTGTTGAGACTGCAGAAAATCTGTACATTTGTTTTTTTTAGAATTTGATGACACTTACGGTTGGTATAGTTCGGTGCCATCGTAGGCAATCTCACGTATTTGATTTTCGCACGTTAGTTTCCACAGATATGTTAACTGTAGTTAACCGACATGTTTCTTAAATTCACTTAAACTCCTAATAGCCGGGTAGATACATTTGTTGTTTGCCTTGCAAATACAACAAACACTTACTTTGGAGCGATTGGTTATTTTGCAAAATATCGATAAGATACTTGTGATACATCGTATACTATGTTAATATCGAATAATAATTATAAATACTAAAGAATCGCGATGTGCGAAATATCGTTTGAAATAGAATATCGTTTTACAACACTTCGACATTACTTTCATATTTTTGTTGATTTCGATTTAAGGCTCGCTCGCTCAAAACTATTTTCTGTGAGAAATGTTATTTCTTAAAAATAAGAAAGAGTCACTTGATGTGACTAATTATACAGTAATTATTCCCAGCATTTGTGTTGGTAATGCAGCACAATTGGCTTGCGACTTGTTGATTGCTTCAAAGGAGTTGAAACGTATTGGCAGCCTATCACATCCTGCCTTGATACCGGTCTTTGGACCCTCAGCATATCAACATGAACCCAACGAACTTGTCTCATCATGTGAACTGTATGAATCGAAGGAGAACAAATTGCTTGTAATTCAATTTCGTGCTCCACTTATTGCCAAGCATACGAAGCACTTCCAGGATAATCTGGTGCAGCTTTTAAAGCCGGCACGTCGCCTTATTATTTTAAGCGGGAGCTTTGGTTTTGAGCGCCGTGTTATCGAGGAATCACCATGGGCCTATCGAGCAACCGATAATTTTAAGGCCGACCATGCTGCACAATTGAGTGGAAATGCCTCACTAGTCAAGTGGAAGGAGCACACGGGTGAGAATATCTTTGGAGGTGGCAACGCACTACAACTGTACAAAGCATTTTCCGAGGAGCAAGTGCCCACCATGTTGCTTTTCCGTTATCTGCTCGAAGGAGATAACTCAACAGATGCCTCATTGATTCTAAAGGAACTAAATGAACTCTGTAACGATTTTCTACAGTTACTTGATCAGGGTGATGGCAGCTTTAAGCTAACTGTGCCCAAATCCTGGAATTTATTATTTGGCAACGATGTAACTGAGTTACTTTATTAATTAGTTCTCTAAGAAATCAATTTATTCTCTTGTCATAATAAAAACTAATCTTTTGGTGTAGGATAAAAGATATTGCTCGCTATGTGCTCTTGAAAATATTCACTGCCCAGTTCATCATACTGTGCTCTGGTAGTAAGAGTAGATTCCTCCTTCTTGGCTACTAGGCAGGCACCTAACCATGCGCTCAGTGTTGGATCCTTTGACTCGTAGATAGCAAAACTGGATTGAAATGGACGCAGTTCAAGCATTTCCTTTAATAATCTTGCCTTCAAACCGGGAAATTGAGCACAACTTCCAGTAAGATAGACATGATCCACAAGACGCTGTTGCTCTGCGGCAGGAAAGAGTTTCAATACAAAGGCAATGAGCTCGGCCAGCCCCGCCTCCGGGCAGCCAATCATACTTGGCTGAAAGAGTATCTCCGGTACGCGAATCTCCTCTAGGCCAAAGTGCAATTGATAGTTCTCAGCGGCAATAAGTGCTTGCATGGCAGCAGCATCATCATTAAGGTTAGCATCGTAATGATTCAAAATTTTATCGTATTCCAACATCTTTTCATTCTCTGCATCCGAATCGCTGTCATCGTTATAGCGATTTATTCGCTTATAAACATCCCAATCGTTGTCGTTCATGCCAAAGCCATCGTCCTCTTCGTCACCGCCACCCGCTCCTCCAGCACCAACCTTGCGACGTTTCTCGCTGCGGGCCAATGTTGAAATGATGCGCATCCTTTCCTGCGCTGCATGAGTGTGACGTTTACCCTGCTCTGTGCGTTGCTGTTGACGCGCCTGTTTGCGTCGCACTAGCTCCTCGCGCTTCTCACGCAAATCCGCCAGCCATTCTGACTGTGGCATACCTTCTGGAGGTTTGGGCATTTTGTCCAACTTGTCCTGCTGCTTGCTGGGACGAGGTGGTGCCGCCGCACGTTCCTTTACACGTTTAATTCGTGTGGTTAACGTATCTATCAAAGTATCCAGTTCCTCCAGATTCGAGATTTGCTGTTGCTGCAGCGCTCTTACTTGCTCAATTTTTGCTGCTCGTAAAGCTGACGCAGTTTTTGTAGAAGCAGAAGTTTATCCTCATCCTCCTGAAGTTTCTCGCGTTCACGACGATTTTTTATATCCAGTAGTCGCATTGCAAGCTCACGACGTTTCTCCTGCTTTTGCTCGGCAGTTAACAGAGCATTGCTGGCTGTGACGGGATTATAAGGAAGTTGAATTTTCATGACATGCGCCTCGTAATAATCTAATTGTGCCCACTTCATAAGCTCCTCCTTGTAGTCAAGTGCAATGTGACAATGTTCATGTACAAGCTTCTCCATGCGACTTGTGATTGCACTCAGGTGCACAGGATACTTCATTTGCATCAGTCGAAAGAGATAATTCGTTATATGGAATCCTCCCACATTTAGACGACGCACATGCTCCAATTGCATGCGGCCATTAAGCACAGGAATAACATGTGTCGTGCTATAGCCAAAGGAGATGATGAGAGAATCTGACACCTGTTGATGTTCCTCATGATGATGTCGCCAACTGTAGAGAGCATCGATGCCATAGGAGACTGCAGGCAGTCCATAACATTCAAAGAGTAATTCGCTCATCTGGCGGCGACATAAATTTGGATTAGCCAGTGCTTCGGTAAGTACCAAAGGATTCGATATGTTCTCTTCACCATCGAATCCCATTTTGCTGAAAATATAATCGAAAATTTGTTCCTGATGATTCCAATTTGTAATCACATTGCGTTCAAATGGTGATTTTAGATGTGCTCGGACTGCTTCAATGTTGGTTATATCATTTCCCACTTGGATTTCACCAACTTCTACTGCAGTAGCAGCTGCAGTTGACGTAGATGTCACTGCATCTGCCGGCGTCACTTGATTGTTGTCCTTTTCTTTTTTTCTGTCCTTTCTAGGTTTTGTTAGTACATTACGAAAACGTAGGTCCGGATCCTTTGAATCATGCCAGCCAACGCGGCATTCGTAGGAGCCATTGTCAATAATCAACAAGCGCTTTGGCTCTGTCATTTTCATTAATAATTTGCGGAAATTTGTTTTTAATGCTTTTGTTTACAATGTTTTCGTTCAGTGTTGAACATGACCAGTTGATGAGCCCTGTTCGGCGCGGTAGTTTTGTCAAAAATGTTTCTCACTTTTTTCATCAAAACAATATTTCAGCAAGGTGGCATCACTGTCATGAATTGTACACACAAGTAAAACAAGTAAAGTGGAATGGTTTTAGTTAAATGTAAATAATGTTAGAAAAATTATATTCAAAAACTGAATATAACTAATTAATAAATATAAATTTAATATTCTTGAGACACAAGATCAAAAAAAGAACGTTTATTAAACAGAAACTACCCAAATGCTCTAATCAATAAAAATGACGTGCATTATTTACTTGCCACTATAATAACTGT